>JACXGI010001419.1:0-12656 GCA_016801175.1 Esox masquinongy | reverse complement strand
CCTTACAGCCTGTGGAAAGAAGTTGTCCCGTAGCCTGTTAGTTTTGGACGGAATACTCCTTTACCTTCTGCCTGATGGCAGCTTGGTAAACAGTCTGTGGAATGGGTGGCTGGGATCTGTAATGATCCGTTTGCTCCTCCTCCTACACCTCTCTGTGTAGAGATCTTGCAGGGATGGCAGGCCAGACCTTGTGATGCTCTCTGCTGTTTTAATCACCCTCTGCAGTGCTTTGCGGTCGAGGGTGGTGCAGCTGCCATACCAGGCGGTGACACAGCCGGACAGGATACTCTCGATAGTGCATCTGTAGAAGTTGGTGAGTATCCTGGAATCCATGCCAAATCTCCTTAATCGGCATAGGAAGAAGAGCCGTTTTCTGGCCTCCTTCACCAAGATGTTAGAGTGATGAGACCAGGTCAAGTCATCACTGATGTTGACCCCGAGGAACCTGATGTTGTGAACTCTCTCTACTGCAGACCCATTGATGTGTTTGGGGGCGTGGTCTCCCCGCCGCTGCTTCCTGTGATCAACAATCATCTCCTTCGTTTTGCTGAAATTGAGCTGGAGGTTGTTATCCTGACACCACGAAGTCAGTGACCTTACTTCGTCTCTATAGGCTGACTCATCGTTGTCAGAGATCAGGCCTATGATGGTGGTGTCGTCTGCAAACTTAACGATGGTGTTGGAGACGTGAGTTGCCAGGCAGTCGTGGGTGAAGAGAGAGTACAGGGGTGGGCTCAGCACACAGCCCTGGGGGGAACCAGTACTGAGAGCCAGTGAGGAGGAGGTGGTGTTGCCCATCCGCACCACCTGGGGTCTGCCCGTCAGGAAGTTCAGGATCCATCTGCACATAGTGGGGTCGAGACCCAGTTCCCTGAGATTAACCGCCAGCTTGTGGGGCACAATGTTGATGAAGGCTGAGCTATAGTCAATGAACAGCATTCTCACATATGTGTTCCTTTTGTCCAGATGAGAGAGTGCAGAGTGGAAGGTCAGAGCGATGGCGTCCTCTATGGATCTGTTTTGTCTTTAGGCAAACTGTAGCGGGTCAAGTGTTACAGGCATGGGGTCTGTGATGTGTTTTAACTAGCCGCTCAAAGCACTTCATAATGATTAGTGTGAATGTTACAGGGCGGTAGTCATTCATGCAGAGGACTTTTTGCTTTTTAGGCACCGGAACAATGATGGACTTTTCAAAGCAGGTAGGGACCACTGACTGATGTAGCGATAGGATGAAGATATCAGTAAAGACATCAGCCAGTTGTTCTGCACAGACCTTGAGAACACGGCCAGAGATGTTATCTGGTCCAGGATCCTTGCGGGTGTTAATCCTTTTTAGGGCTTTACAGACGTCTGACCTGGTCATTCGGAAAGGGCAGCCGTCCTGGTCCATTTGAGTATCCATGCCAGGGATGATGTTCTCAAACGCAAGCATAGAAAGAGTTCAGTTCCTCTGTGAGAGAAGCCGACACTTCCCCCAAACTACCTGTATTGCCTTTATAGTCAGTGATGGTTCTCAGACCACTCCACATGTTCCTGGTATTGGAGCCCTGGTAGAGAGATTCTACTTTGACTCGGTATTGAGTTTTTGGAGTTTTTATTGCCTTCCTGATATCATACCGGGATTTCTTATAATTGTCCATGCTGTCAGAGTTGAATGCTGCATTCCCACCTTACAGAAACATCTGTTAACCATAAACATTCCAATGACAACCTAGTAGGACAGAATACAAGAATATAGAAAACATTTCTATACTAACTAAGAAAGAATCATTTAACTGGTAACTAAATTGTGGACTACATTTTTCGGTTCCTTCAACCATGCACGCAGAGCTGTACTCTTGCTTCTGGTAGGAGACAGTTAATACAATGGACATAATTGACGTCAGGTTGTAACCTGTTTTACTTTTGCGAGTGGCTGGAAATGTTTGATGTATACTTGTTCTTTCACTTCGACAGGGTTGTAAAGATAGCTTTGCAAATAAAATTTTGAAGTTGAGGACCCCTCCTGACTGGCTTGAAATTGCAAGACAGCTACTTAAATGCTATGTAGGCTTAATTCTGTACTGTTGAGCCAAAATGACAGCTAGCTAATCAGCAAACAGTAACTTTTATAAGCTGCAGTAGGTAGGTGTTTGCTACTCTATGTTTGCATTTCTACGTTAAATTCAGGTCATGCCAGGACAGCCGGAACATTTGGAATGTGTTTTATGGGACTCACGTAAACAGTGGCATGCAAAATAGTTTTATCACGTCACGTAATGTTATCGTGTGAATGCACCAACCTGTTCTTTGGGTCTTAATGTTCCCTGATGAACTTGTGCCCAATCAAGAACCTTTAAGTAAAGTGTGATGTTGTATAAATGTTGTGATAAAATGTGTGGGAGCCTGAAAATGTGTCCCTTTCATTTATTTTGGAAGATGTGCAGCAGCTGAGCTTGATGGGGCTCCTGCCTGTTTTAACATCCGATTGGCCTTGAAAGGAATGGTTGACTTCCTTGCGTGCATATGCTTCACTAAATCTGTTTTGCCTTGTGTGTTATTTGTCTTCACACCTGCGTCTCGTTTTCCCCACATCACCTCCTTATTTAGTCTCCCCAGTTCCCTGTCTGTTTGTTGGTCATTGTTCCATGTGACATTTATGTCATGTTTCCTTATAATCACCAGTAAGTCTTTGGATTAAACATGTTTGTTAATATACTCTGTGACTGTGTCCTGCTCTATCTGACAATGTTACATTTGTACATTACCGGTCAAAGGTTTTAGAACACCTCAATTATTCTAGTTTTATTGAAATTCACACAGTTTAATGTCTTAATGTACTCTGAAATAAAGGTATAGAAAAGGGAAAGAAGAAAAAGGAATTGTTTAGTTTAAAAAAATGCATTCAAAATTTTTGACTCATCATGATAGCCAGCATTTGCAGATATAACAGCTGAACCCACTTGTGGCATTCTTTCTACAATGGAAATCAAATATTATTCGTAAAGTTCTAGCCAACACTGTTGCAGAAGTTCCTACAAATGTGATGCACCTATAGGTTGCTTTGCTTTCACCCTCCTGCCCAGTTCATCCCAAACTAGCTCAACATTTTGCTTAATATCAAATGTGCCACTTATGATATATGGTTTTCTGCTTCCTGGTTGAACGTTTTTCTTACTGTTGGTGTGTTTGCAAAAGACACTTCTATCTTTTAAAGTTTGCAGTTGTGACAGGCCTGATTTCTCATTGCTGTTCCTTAAAACACCTTCAAAGGACAGGCACGCCCACAAGTTGGGTAAACAAGGTTATAGACATGTAACCATAGAAAAGTGTAGCTACTCTAGGGGACAGAATCAAAGTATATTTACACATATTCAGAATGTTGCTGGATGTGGTAAAATCTAGTGGTAAAACATAAGTAAAGAATAAACAAAATATTATCAAGATTCGCATACAATTGTATACAATGGATAGTGTGCATATAAGTATATTTTATGTTATACAGTATGAAAAGGCTGATAGAGTAAAACCTGTTGATAACACTGTATGTGTTATCCACATGTTTAACTCCATCACGATGTTCAGAATGGGACAAAGACTGCAATGGGGGCTTAATAATTAATGGTCACGCTCATAATCTATGCGCCATATTGCTGCAGTATTGTCCATTGCCAATCAAAATGTCCAAGTGGATTTTGTTATTGAGGGATAGTTACACTGTATGTGTCATGTCTTAATAAGAAGTCTGGACACAGTTGCAGGGGAGTAATACAACATTTTACTTGGTAACTGAGAACTATGAAAGTATGAGCGGTACATAAACCAGAAGGATAACCAGGTACAACCAGGATAACCAGGTACTCAGCAAGCAATGTGTGCGAGCACGCCACACACATAAGGCAATAAATGACAAGGACTGATGGAACAGAGGGAGGCTATATATAGATTCCGGTTGCTGACTGGATCCAGGTGTGTGTAGTTGGCAAAAGAGTCAAGTCCTGATGATGTATGATGGTCGTGGTCAGTGGTAGCTAGTAGACCGGCGACACTGAATGTCTAATGAGAGCAGGAGTCGGAAGAGGCGCATCGTGAAAGTATGATTCACGATGCGCCTCAGATTTTTTACATTTTATTTCATGTAACCTGTTTATACACAAAAGTCAAAATACTTGGGGTTCAAATATTTCTGAACAGAAATTCTAACATTTGAATGAAAGATAAGCCTACTAAATCTATATTTAACTTCAGCAAACTCCCCTTGTTCAACTTATCTTGGGCTAAAATAAAATCTGTACTTTTGGGTGCACTGGAGGACTGGAGTTAAGGAACACTGTTAATAAGAGTGGGTTAAATTCTGCCTATTCATAGCCTTCATTTTTATGAATAAAGGTAATTTTGTAACAAAAAATGTCAGCAAACCATCGTTCATAATTTTACCAAACCCTCAATAATTATTGGAAAAGACCATACACTTCTGCTTTTCTCTGTAAACCGCATGCTTTCCCAACAGGGCCAGCTCCAGGCATAAGCAACATAAGCGGTTGCTTAGGGCCCCTGACCGCTAGGGGGCCTCCGACTGCTAGGGAGACCCCGACTGATAGGGGAGAGGGGGCCCCAAATGAAATTTTGCAAAAGGCTATATAAGCGGCACCGTTTCCCAATAAAGGAATTCACCACAATTTCACACATACGTTTTCACCAATGCCACCCTCCTCCCAAAGATCAAAGCATAGGCAAAAGATTATACGCTGTCAGTATCAGTTTAACTATCATCTGTCATGCTTTGAAAACAAAAGATTGGCCACAGAGATAAAGTATTCAGCTAACACACCTTTTGCTAGAATAGTCTACTTCTTTGACTTGATTTAAACAGGTTTCTGGTCTTAGTCTTAGACTAGAGCCTGGTTAAATCAGGTTTGACAGTAATAACAATTCTCAAAATACAACATTTTTGTTATTAAGGTGGCTCATACCCTTCTGGCCAGAAGTAGCCTTTTTTAGAAAACTCAATGTTTTATTGGCACTGACTTAAATTATTGTGTATCCTGTTTACTTGATTTTGTATTTTTGAAACGATATATACACTTGTAAGGCAATTGCATATTTTTCTCTTTTTCTGTATATTATTATATAACTGTAATAAAAAAAGATGTTTAACTGGATTGTTGAGGAGCAGAGGGAAGCATTTGCTAAATTCAACAACACCTGCTATAATATTTAAACATTTGAGAAACATGTGCATATTGGATTTGTACTTACCCCCTTGCCCCCTAGGTACCTGTGAAGTACATTGAGATGGATCCTTTGTCATGAATCAGTCAGCAAGGCAGAAGTGGTGTGGTCCCAGACGCAGAGCGACAGGCAGATTTATTAAAGGGTTTGGGCAGGTAATCGTGGTCAGGCAAGCAAATGGTCAAAACACAGAAAACACAGACGGGCAACAGTACCGAAACACGAGGCAGGTGAGTAGTCGAGAAGGCAGGCAAAAACACAAGGCAGGCAGAATGGTCAAAAAGGGTGGGCTAGAGTCGGTTCACTGAGAGGGCGAGAACACGACAATCTAAACTGGCTTAGTATGCTGAGCACGAGCGACAAACAAATATCTCACAATGAGGGAACAAAACGGCCCAAACTAAGTAGGGAATGCTAAAGGGGAACAAGTGTGACACAGGTGGGGCTAATAACAAAGGACACAAGCTATGTTCAAGATAACAGACAACAACAAACCAAAATACAAGAACATAGAAAACACGAAAAAACAACAGAACAGGCAGACACGGAACCTCACATCCTTATCTTAGGGTGGTACCCCCATGCTCTGTGGTGATTGCAATGCCGTTTTGGTTATGTGGTTTCATAGACCACTGGAGGGAAAAAGTTCCTTTACTCTTCGGAATGTCAAAACTGGTGGTGAGTTGGCCTTGTCTTGACCTCTAATTTTTGCATGCTGTTTGTACCGTATTTCAGACAAGACTATCGATGCGAACGGTCTCATGCGAATAAGCTCAAAAACAGTTTCTGCATGAAATCAGAGTACAGCACACTTGACTTGCTTGATCTTGTACAGACTCTTCCCAACTAGGCACTCACCTATACAGAGTCGTACACCTCTACCATGTAAATATTAGAAAATATATCTAAATGCTCTACAATTGTTTGTGCTGATGCCGTGTTCTGTTATTATTAATAACATATTTTCAAATATTTTTTTGTATGCATTTTTTTCTTTCCTACAAATAAGAATGTTGTTTTCAATCTTTCTTCCTTTGGTTACAAACATTGAAAATATGAAACTTGACATGAATTAATTAAATAGCCTTGTATCAACCCTATTAATAGTGGCAAGTGTAACAAATACAGCATACACATTTTATTAATACTTAGTAGCCAAGACTAAATATTGATTGTGACTTGACGTAAGGATTTCGCCAAGGATTGTGGGTCAATCCTAGTGCAAGGCAATTGTTGTTCTTTTCAATGTTTGTTCATTATACAATTGTTTCATTTTAAACAGAAACAACCTTTCTTTATGTTTCCTTTCTCAATTCTGACCAGCATAGTAACATTTAGAACCAGCTTGAACCAAGAAATAAGTGAAATGTTATCATCTGTTTCACGTCTTACTTTTTTGTAGTTAATGCATCATATTTGTTACATGACAATTATGAAATTAGAATCCATTATTAGCTGGGAAAACTAAATCCCAGGCAAACAGAAATTGGCCCAATGAAAAAAAAAAAAGATGTTTTTTTCTGGGACTAAAGAAATTCTTTAACCGGTTCTCATACTCTTAAAACAATGGTTTTGTCAGAAGACATTTCATGGTGTCATTAAAATGTCAAGCAGTGTCTTCAAGAGGCATGGCATTTTATTTAAATGTTTGTGTTGGCAAGGAGAACCATCTAGTTGTTATCTCCAGCCAAGCAATTCAATATAAATTATTCTCTGACTATGAATTTGACAAATCAGTCACTTCCTCAAAACCTAATAGCCCAGTTTCGACTAAAGTATGAATGATGCGTCAGATAGATCTGGCATTTCCAAAATTACCATAATTCATCCAAAGTGGGATCCTTAACCTTCAATCAACTAAAATATATGAATTCCTTATTATATCTAATTTGATAATCAATGATTGGGTGCAGCATCATTCTCTCATGTGTGTTTACTGTTGTTCTGTTATCTAATTATTAAAATAGCCCCAATATTATTTATAGGACAACAAAGATTGTTATGTACACACCTTTAAACAAACAAACACACACCCTACGTCAGTTGTTCACTGAAAGCAAATGGGTGGGGAGGGCAACATAATATTGAGTTCCATATAAAGATGAATCTGCTAACACTTAAGCCATTTGAGAAAGTCATTTTGCAGAGTATCTGAAACAAAGGGATCATTTTTCAATATTGGGAGAATACACATTCATAGTATTGACAGGTGAGTCTTGCATTTTTTACCTTGCTTTAAAAGAGCTTTTGACATAAACATATCAGAAATATTTGACTATTGGATCATTTTTGGGGCAATATTGATTAATCTAATACTTGAATAGACATGCAGATTAGATTCCAAAACGTTCATTAGACTCAATGTTTTCATGCAAAAAAGTATAAACACATCTGCATTTCAATAAAAGCTCTTTCACGATTCAGGTCCATCAAAATAAATGAGTGACAAAATCCTTCATATTGCAATATTTTGTAAGTCTTGATAAAGTGTCCTTTGACATTACAAAATAGTATTAAAGTGTTACATTTAGAAAACAAATTTCCCCTCAAAACCAAAAACTGTTACTCGCCAAAACATCTTTCACCCCCAAACCCGGTCTGGATCTACATTCTACCATAACACAAACAGCTCCATTGTGTTGATGGCTCTGATGGACAACAATTACAGGTTCCTGCATATCAATGTTAGATGAAATGGATGGGTTTCTGATGTTGCATGTGTTTGGTGGATGTTCTCTACAAGATACTCTGGAAAGGTAGACTGCTAAAAACCTTTCTACTGCACCACATCTAGTGTATCCACAGTAGTTAGCTAGCTAGAGGAAATTAGCTTGTTAAAGTTAACCTAAATAGTGTAAAGTTGAGGTGCGGCATAGCTAGTTAATGTAGCTAGCATTACACAGAAAAACAACTAAAGTTAAATATGGAAATACATGCATGAAAAAGTCTAATGTTGTTTATTCACTTAGAGCTAGTGCTTAGTATCTAGCAATTCAGCAAGATGAAATGCTAAAGGCTATGTGCTAGCGATGGAAGGTCAACAAAACAAAACATAGAAGTTAGGGACCGGAGATAAGATGAATGCCCAGTGATGGCCAGGTCTACAATCGGACCAGTTTTTAAGGTTATCATAGGCATCTTGTAGCCTCCCTAAATAACTTTCTCCCTGTGATCAGTTTTGGATGGATGTCCTGACCTTTGCATTGTCTTTGTGGTGCCAACTTGCCTCCACTTCTGGTCCTCAGTGTTCCATGATTTATGCAATGCCTTTGGAATTATTGTACATCCCTTTACTGACCTGTACTATTCAAAAATAAAATTTCTCTACAAAAAAAACACACAGAGCAAAACACCCAAACAAATTTGCTGGCAACACAGCTGGGGTGTTTTCTAGTGTTTAATTAATTACATGACAAAGTGTTTAGGGAAGACAGGAAAGACGTGCATTTGTACTAGGACTCCTGCCACTGTTCCAACTACCAGTAAAGCGAAAGCCACATTCAGATTCTTGAAATTCCAATTCTATGACAGTATTACCATCCTATATCAATATGGCAATCATTATGCCTAGTAAAAACAAATACACCTCTGTCAGGAACAACAAACTGTAATGCAGGACTGAAAAAGAAGCGCTAAAAATAGTAACAGAATGTGAAAGTAAAGGTTAATATGGGGCGCGCTATTGTTTGGTTCTGTTATATAGATGGTCCTATTAATATAAGTTATTGTATCTAAATCAAAAATCTACATTATTTTTGCCATTTATCAGCAACAATATCCACACTAAATTACAATGAACACCCTTTTCCTGGAACAGGAATAAGATTCATGACATTGCATTTAAATGGGACTTTATCTACAATTTATCTACAGTGCTGCTTGAAAGTATGTGAACCTGTTGTGCAATTATAGCTTTTTTTATTGTTCACAATTAAATGTTTATTTAATAGGTGCCTGCCTTTTTTTATCTGACAACAAGTTTATAGTTACCAATATGTTTTTTTTTTAAATGTTTAAAATTCAAATGTTGGTTTAGAGGAAACATGGGTGTAGTTGAAAACCAAAATTAAAAAGGAATTAGTGCAGGTGTAAAAATAAGTAAACCCTAAGTTGCATTGGTTAAATCAAATAGGTAATTAAAATCTGATGGGTAAATAATTGGGTACCAAATTAATCAATCAAAGAAGAGATCTTTAGGAAAGAGACTAGAAACCTGGTCAGTTTGGTGTAATTCATACAGGTGAACACAGGCTGCACAAGAATCTCAAAAAGAAGTGAGCTCCATCAGTCCATTGTGAGGCAAATAATTGACAAATTGGAGAGCATTTGACATGACAGTACCTCACCGTAGAAGAGGACATCCTTCCAATATATCCCCAATAGCCAGAATAATAATAATAAATTAGGTAAATGTCAACCCAAACATAACATCTAGAAATTTGCTGACCTCCCTTGCTGCATCTCAGGTTAATGTGCATGCTTTAACTGTAAGTAGGCAATCAAAATTCCATTAATGGGAAGTTTGCTAGGAGGAAGAACCAAACTGCCCATCTTAACTGATGGTTCTGTAAGTCCATTCTCTGGAAAGAGGAGTCGACAATTGAGCTTTTTAGTCACAATCAAAACCAATATGTTTTTGTGAAAACCCAACACTTCCCACCACCAAAAGAACGTTCCCAACTGTCAAGCATTGTGCTGGGATTGCTTTTCCTCTGGAATTGGTAGACTGTACATCATCAAGGCATCTATGAATACTGAGGAATACCAATAAATTATTGAACAGAACGTCAGGAAAGCAGTTAAGGAGACAAAGACAAAAAATTTGTCAGAGACTGATTAGTGGCTACAGGAGGTGTTAGCTCCAAATACTTGTGGATAATCGAGGTGCCACAAGTTATTGAACAGGGGTTCACATATTTTTGCACAGATAAAATCTGAGTTATTGTTAAATAACTCACTTTTGTTAAGTGTTTGTGCCCTTTATTTGGAATGTCTTTATCATGAATTGGAGTTTACATAAGGATTTTGAGTTTATTTTAATATTCTATACAAAAATAATGAGCTTCTCATTTGGGTTCAAATACATTCAAGCAGCACAGTATGTTCAATTTTAATGTCAATTTTCATTTTAAATACAGAAAAAGTCTGGTGGCAAACCTACCACAAAAAACCTGTTGAATAACTGAAAATACTGTATTCCAATAGAAAGTAAGAAACATTATGATATAGCTATAAATGTGTTTTCTTTAAATCACACTATACAGAACACAAAATTACACTGATGTATACATAAAGAATAACACAATTTGTCACAAGTGTTAAATATGTGAAATATGATATGAAATATAAACACTGCAGAAACAGATCCACGTGCCAACATTGACATCAATAAACTAATGCAATTGTTTTCTCTTAGTGAAGATATGGCCAAAACCATGAAATGGAGAGTTGCACTGCTATGTATAACAGGTAAGAAATGAGACTTGTTTTTGAAAACCTTTGGTCTCCACAGTTCTTACTGTTGTCCTAAGTCTGCTACACTTTCCCTTGGCACTGCATTCAACCTATGTGAGATGGATTAATTCTTAACATTCCTATGAAATATACGTCTGAAAATGTTCATTGACAGGAAAAGATTGACGAGTGCAAGCTCATGCTTCTGAGGCTTCAGCACTGGACAGTTTGACGAACCCTGAATCTTTTCACAAGCTGCACAACCATCAATTAATTATATCTTCACACACAAGAACAAACATTTGTCCATAACACAGAGCCACACTAAGAATTCCTTAAAAAAAATAACTGAAACTCCAAAAAAGCAATATAGTGTAACGCTGTGGTTTGGGACTTTGGAGGGAGGGTTTTCAAAGGGGTTGGGGGAGTTTATCACATCTGGGTCACCAGCATGGGGTTCATTGGCATTCTTGATTGTTTAACCTGTTATGATAGGGTAGATTTGGGGAGATGTCTGTTCCTTTGGGTATTGGTGGAAAGGCAAAGGGGTGGGAGAGACAGGGGATTTAAACTTAGTAAATCACTATTTCCTGAGAGTTGGACAAAACATGTTATCATGAGCTGAAACATTATGACCACTCACAGGTGAAGCAAACAAAGTTGTTAATCTCCTAACAGGGGTACATGTCAAGGTCTGGGTAAATTAGATGTTAAGCAAACAATCAGTTCTCAAAGTCAACTTGTTGGATGCTGAGAAGTGGGCAGGAGTGAAGACCTAAGCTACTTTGACAAGGGGCAAATTGTTATAGCCAGATAACTTGGTCAGAGAATCTCTGAAACGGCAAGGCTTGTGGGGTGCCCCCAGGTAGGCAGTGGTGAGTAGCTTTCGACAGTGGTCCGAGGAGCGACAAACGTCAAACCGGCGACAGGGTGTTTGGCGCCCAAGGCTCATCAATGTACGAGGGCAACGAAGGCTATCCTGTCTGGCTCAAACCATCTACTGTGGTGCAGACATTTTTATTGATGGTTATGGGAGGAATGTGTCACAACACACAGTGCCATCGGACCCTGCTGCATATGGGGCTGTGGCGCTGCAGACCGGTCAGAGTGGTCATGGTGACCCGTCCACGGTCGAAAGCACTGACAATGGGCACGTGAGCGTCGGAACTGTACCTTGGAGCAGTCTGATAAGTCCCATTTTCTTTTACATCACGTGAACAGCCGTGTGTGTCTGCACCGTTTACCTGGGGAAGTGATGGCACCAGGATGCACTGTGGGAAGACGACAAGCCCATGGAATGAATGTGATGCTCTGGGCAATGTTATGCTGGGAAACCCTGGGTAATATGCTGTTGGTCTTCTGCGTGGCACGTGGTGGACCAACAGCATATTAGGCATGTGGTCATAATGTTTTGGCTCATTAGTGTATGTTTAAATATTTAAATATGATACTCAGTTACTAAAATATGTTATTTAATGATCCACACACATTTGTATTTGTAAATGTAATGCTATGAATGAAATTTCTTAATTATTAAAATTAGTTTTTTCATGTATAAACTATAAAAATTGAATTATTCAGCAAATAAAAAATTCTAAGAACAACCTCCAGCTCGCACCCTCACTCACGCCACCTATCCCATGAGTGTAACTCACTCCCTCAAACAAGCCACCAATCCCTTGAACGCAACTCACCCTTCAGATCTCAATTACCGGAACACTAGTCACCTGTTCCCTCACCTGTTTCCCATCAGAGCCACTATACAGGTGCTGGACATGTAATTAGAATATAAACAAAAAGTTGATTTATTTCAGTAATTCCATTCAAAAAGTGAAACTTGGATATTATATTCATTCATTACACACAGACTGATATATTTCAAATGTTTATTTCATTTAATTGTGATGATTAAAACTGACAACTAATGAAAATCCCAAATTCAGTATCTCTGAAAATTAGAATATTACTTAAGACCAATACAAAAAAAGGAT
>JACXGI010001418.1:63252-93638 GCA_016801175.1 Esox masquinongy | reverse complement strand
ATCTGTTTCCTCAGTCATGTAGTCTGTTTCCCCTAACAAAATGTTGAATCTGGGAAATATTATTGTTTCTTGAAAAATACATGCTCACTTTGAATTTGATGCCAGCATTTCAAAAAAGCTGGAACAGAGGCACCAAACGACTGGAAAAGTTGTGTAATGCTAAAAACAACAGATGGTGGAATATCACACAACTAATTAGGTCAATTGGCAACAGGTCAGTAACATGATTCGGTATTGAAATAATTCCAGAGAGGATGGGTCTGGCAGATGTGAGGATGGGGAGGGGTTCACCACTCTGTGAACGACTGCACAGGCAAATAGTGCCACAATTCAAGAATAACATATCACAATGTAAAATTGCAAAGAGTTTTTTGGATATCATCCTATACGGTGCACAATATCAATAAAAGATTCAGAGAATTTGGAGTCATCTCTATATCCGCAAGGGACAAGGCCGTAAACCAGTACTGGATGGATGTGATCTTCGGGCCCTCCGGCGACACTGCATTAAAAACAGACACATAGTGGAAATCACTGCATGGGCTCAGGAACACATCCAAAGACCATTGTCTGTGAACACAGTACGTTGCCACATCCACAATTGCAAGTTAATACTCTACCATGCAAAGAAGAAACCATACATAAACAACATCGAGAAATACCAGCGCCTTCTCTGGGCCCAAGCTCATTTTAGATGATCAGAGGTGAAGTGGAAAACTGTGCTAATCAACATATTTTTGGGAATCATGGATGATGCGTCCTCCGGGCTAAAGGTAATCTATGTACAATTTGCAAAGAAAACATGAATGAGCAGGCAAAACAAATGTCTTTTATTTCTTATGGGATTCACATTCAACTGTAGGCCATAACATTGATGCTAAAGAGGGTATTAAGAACTAAGGGTATGCAGACTTTTGAACAGGTTCCTTTTTGCCGGACCACGTAAGCGGAGCTGGCTAAGAAGAGCGAATGTCTCTTACTGAATGAGTGAGTAAGTGAGTGAGTGACTGACGGACTGACTACCCCTTGTTAAATGGCATAGTGGTTAGAGAAGCGGACTTGTGAACTATAGGTCCCGAGTTCGTATCTCCTCGCGGGCGAAGCGAAGAACGCATTGTGAATTATTCCGTATTGACGAAAGCTTCGCTGGTTGAAACCTGGAATTCTATACGGTTATATTGCGACTGTTTCTGGCATGAAAAAGTTAATCTTCAGTCTCGCTAGCAAAAAAAATAAAAAATACATTCTTATGCCCTGAAATGAAATAGCCTTGGCAGACTAGCTAGCAATTGCTCAATTCCTATGACTATTCCAGTAAGTTAGTAGATACCGGTAAAGCCTATTACTGGCTAATAAGCTATTAAAACGGCCAGTGGCAAACAAGGATTTGTTCAGGATAGAGGCTATACTGACACGCATTGAACGTAGAGCTTTGTAGTGTAGTGGTTAGCGACACAGCCTTTCACGTGGGCGACCCGTGTTCAAATCTCAAGAGGGCAATACTTTCTATTGCAGTCTGGCTGAACTAGGCTTGCCTGGTTTCTTGTTTTCTTTGTTGCCATATTCTGTTTTATGATTGTGCCATTCTGTTATGACCTGCAGTTGAATGTGAATCCCATAAGAAACAGATTGCGTGTGTTTTGCCTGCTGACTTATGTTTTCTTTACAAATGGTACATACAGCTCCAGAAAAATTAAGAGACCACTGCACCTTTTTGTTTCCTTTCCAAAAAAGTTTTGAGGAACAGAAGCGTTCAATTTTACAGTGGTCTCTTAATTTTAACCCTTCTGTTCCTCACTCAAAACCTTCCTTTTCTACTTTTTTGGAAAGGAAAGAGAAAGGTTCAGTGGTCTCTTAATTTTTTCTGGAGCTGTATATTACCAATTCTCCAAGGGTATGCAAACTTTTGAGCACAACTGTAATTATAGGTTGCTATGGAATAGATGATAGGCTTGACGTTATTATAGCTTTAAAGTGTTTGATCATTAACTGTAATCAAATACTATATGGTAATATTATAGTTTCACGTTAATTTAAGACAATATAGCAATGCATTTTGCATTGTGCTTGTTATCGAACAGTTTATGTAATTTTTCATCAGCCTATTAACTAATGAGAAAGGTTCGGTGTTGACTTTTTTGATTGAAAAAGTGTTTACTGTATCGTGGGATCTCTGACCCAAATTATTGGTTTTTAAACACTCAATCCCTATTTTTTTCTCTGTGATGTTCGCAATGTGAAATTGAATTTTCTCACCATCCTTACCACTCTCTCCTAGGTAAAAGCTGCTTCTCTCCTCTGTTTGAGTTTGACGAGATGCAGGAAATAGTGAAAAACTTCACCCGGGTCCACATTGATGCCCCTGGCCAGGAGGAGGGAGCCTCGGCCTATCCTGTGGGGTAAGCCATGTGTTTGAGGGGTACAGTGTGTGTTTGCGGGGTACAGTGTGTGTTTGAGGGGTAAGCTCTGTGTTTCTCTGGGTTAAGCTATGTGTTGGTGGAGTACGGTATGTGTTTGAGGGGTGAGCTGTGTGTTTGTGGTATACGGTGTGTGTTTGAGGGGTAGGGTGTGTGTTTGTGGGGTACGGTGTGTGTTTGTGGGGTGAGCTGTGTGTTTGTGGGGTAAGCTGTGTGTTTGTGGGATACGGTGTGTGTTTGAGGGTACAGTGTGTGTTTGTGGGATACAGTGTGTGTTTTTGGGATACCGTGTGTGTTTGTGGGATACCGTGTGTGTTTGTGGGGTATGGTGTGTGTTTGTGGGGTAAGCTGTGTGTTTGTGGGATACGGTGTGTGTTTGTGGGATACCGTGTGTGTTTGTGGGGTATGGTGTGTGTTTGTGGGGTATGGTCTGTGTTTGTGGGATACCGTGTGTGTTTGTGGGGTATGGTCTGTGTTTGAGGGGTGAGCTGTGTGTTTGTGGGATATGGTCTGTGTTTGAGGGGTATGGTGTGTGTTTGTGGGGTAAGCTGTGTGTTTGTGGGATATGGTCTGTGTTTGAGGGTATGGTCTGTGTTTGAGGGGTATAGTGTGTGTTTGTGGGGTATGGTGTGTGTTTGTGGGATACGTGGTGTGTTTGAGGGTATGGTGTGTGTTTGTGGGATACCGTGTGTGTGTGTGTTTAATAATTTGTTATCGTTCATATGTTTTAGGTACCAGTATCCATCGATGGATCAAATTGCTGAGATGATCCCTGCAGTCCTGACTTATTTCAAGTGAGTCACGCATTTCGTTACATGGTTGTTTATGTCCATCTCAAAATGTTTAGTATTTTATAGCGAAAAATAAAAAAACTTAACTGCACTGAAATGCAAGTCTAAGTACAGCTTTGTTACGGTCAAAAATCGAAATTCATACACTCAGCTTTGCTAGTATTGTCTTGTGTACATATTGCTTTTTCTGTTTTTCTGTATACCTATCATCATGTCTGCATTTAACTTTTTTTAACTGCAAAATGAATTGCCTGATGAGGAAATCAAGATTGGACTCAAGCTCTTTACTCCCTCTCTTTTCCTAGTTTCCGTTCTGTTATCGGAATGGGAGTGGGAGCTGGTGCTTACATTCTCTCCAGTTTTACAGTGAGTGTCTGATTTCTCCTTATCCTGTTACTGAGCCTTTTTCACTTCCAACAGCTGCCCTGTGATAAATCACATTATGAAATCCTGGTAACGTCTCTAAAGGGATCTGTTGGCACCAGTATGTGCTTCGAATGAACAGAGGTTAGTACAAACCTGCTGTTACTGAAAGACCTCAAATACAGGGTGCTTATTCCTCCAGTTCCACAAAGGTGCAGTACAAGTAGTGTGTTGGTGTGAAATTGAGACAATTATTAAAGTTGTGCATGTTTCCCCTTCCCCCGATGCACAGTCTGACTTCCTAACTCCCTTGCCCTGCTCTCAGATGGCCCACCCGGACTCTGTTGAAGGTCTCGTTCTCATAAACATCGACCCCGAAGCCAGAGGGTGGATAGACTGGGCTACCCAGAAGGTTACTGTCTCTTCCATACATTTCAAGGCGACAGGGTGCTTACAGCTGCAACGGTTGTCGGTTTGATTCCCGCTGCGGTCACCAATGAGGAAAATGTCAGCATGCATTTAGGAAACAATAGTAGAGCGAAGTGACTGCACGAGTCATCCTTGTTGAAATTGATGAACTAGTAGAAAGAGCTGGTTTTAACTGAGGTGGTATTGATTTTTCTGTATATATATATATATATATATATATATATATATATATATATATCCTCTATCCTCTCTCTCTCCTCTCACTCTTCTATCCCTCTTTCTCCTCCCATTCTCCTCTATCAATATCCTTCTATCTCTTCTCTCTCTGTATCCTTTCCTCTCTCTGTCTGCAGATCAGTATGCTGACGTCCTCACTTACAGAGCAGATCTTGAGTCATCTATTCAGTCGGGTGTGTGTGTTACTAGTTTGTTAAATGGCTGGGTGTGTTTTATAACTGTCTAATGCTCTGTGTATGATTACACAATATACAGTAGTACAATATATGACACAGTGAGGATGGCTGTTGTATAATTTCTGTTTTGGTTTGTAGGAGGAAATATCCGCAAATGGAGACCTGGTGAAGTCACACAGAGAACGCATCTCTAAAGCCCCCAACTTTTCCAACATCGAGCTCTTCTGGAAGAGCTACAGCAGGTACACCACACATGCACATACAAATGCACATGGCACACAATCCAAACCTCCCACAACCTGATCTTCAACTCTCCCGGGCCCGCCTGAAGTTGCCCCGACGAGGCAAAGCCATAGTCGAGTAAGAATTGGACACCATGAAATTGGGGGTGAAAAAATGATGACAACAACAACCTAACCTCCCATTCCTCCTATGTGTTTCAGCCGCAGTGAACTTCCCGTGGACCGCAACAACAACTTCAAGTAGGCACCTTAACATCTCCCTACCTACATCAGCCCCAACTGTAGAATGGAATATGCCTCTCACTCGCTGCAGAGTATTTATATACTGTCGCATCCCTGTTTTCTGTTTGTCTTTCAGGTGTCCTGTGATGCTGGTGGTTGGGGATCAGGCACCATATGAGGAGGCTGCTGTAAGTCTTCCACATACATTATACCTTCAGTGAAGGACCCCCTTCTTGAACCCTTGTATACAGAGCGTAATGAAGATGTGGCTGATGATTGTGATGGTGGGGACTTATTTGTTTTTCCCTCCTTGTCCACTAGATGGAGTGCAACAGCAAACTGAACCCAACAACAACCTCATTCCTCAAGGTAATCAATCTCCACTCATATCTTTGGTCTGACATGTGGTTGCCATTTTGTATCTCTGCTGTCAGTAACTTTGCTGTCAATTCAAACCTTACATCTCAGATGGCAGATGCTGGGGGTCTTCCACAGCTCACCCAGGTAACACATTTTACACATACTGTACTTACAAGTGTTACTATCCAGTTACACAACACTACATGTATTTAGACATGATATCATATAATGTATCTTCTATGTCTGTTTCCAGCCTAGCAAACTGACAGAGGCTTTCAAGTACTTCGTCCAGGGGATGGGCTACAGTAAGTTTACCTCAGTTTGTAATCTGTGGCAATGACGACTGATTGTGCAACTCTTTCTCTGCATGTTAGAGTCTCTAAAGCAGTGTTTCCCAATCCTGGTCCTCGGGACCCAAAGGGGTGCACGTTTTGGTTTTTGCCCTAGCACTCACACACCTGATTCAAATGAAAGACTTGATGATAGGTTGTTTACATCAATCAAGTGTGTGAGTGGTAGGGCAACATTTGAAACAGGTGTGTGAGTGCTAGGGCAAAAACATGCACCCCTTTGGGTCCCGAGGACCAGGATTGGGAAACACTGCTCTAAAGTAATTAGATACTAAAGTCAAATAACCTTCTCTTCTTCTTGATCTTTCTCTCTCCCCCCCTTTTCTTTCTCTCCCTTTCCTCTTTTTCCCACTTTCTTTCAACCTTTCCCATAGTGGCGTCGTCCGTCATGACCCGTCTCTCCCGTTCACGCACCGCCTCTCTGTCTTCCATCTACTCCATGGAGGGAGATCGCGTGCGCTCTCGCACCCTGTCTCAGAGCTCCCAGGGCGGGCTGATGCGCGAGCGCTCTCGCACCCTGTCTCAGAGCTCCCAGGGGGGGCAGGTGTCTTCCAGCCCCTCCAATACCATGGAGGTGTCCTGCTGAAGGGAGAAAATGGGCAGTGAGAGGAATGTAGAGAGCGAGGGATAGATAGAGGGATAGAGAGAGAGAGGCATAAGTAGAGGAATGGAAAGAGAGACGTATGGGTGATTGGTTGAGGATGGAGGGTGAGAGTATTGGATGAAATGGGATTGCATTTGTCAGTAACCCAGTCCCACGTCACTTAACCCTGTCATTCCCTCAGTCTAGCTAAAAGGGTGAACAGAGAGCGCCAGAGACAAAACGGAAGAGAGACTTATGGGAAAGTGGCTTAAAGGAGAGGTAGAGGAGCGGAGGGGAAATTAAAGACAAAGACACTAATACCCTGTCCTCCACAATTCACCTCAACCTGGTCTATTCATCTCATCACCCAGACAACAAACAATAGAGGGAATGGATAAACAAAACAAAAAAACGGGAATGTAATAAAGGGAACAATAAAGGGAATGTAGGTGTGTTTCAGATGGTTTGGCCAGTCCCCTCCCTCCCACTGTGGAAACGCTTTTAGCCAATAAAGCCCTTTAACTTAGAGAGTGGGAGGGGCCTCACAAAAGTGTTAACCAATAGTAATGATTAGGATAATGAGAAAGATGAAAATTATATTAATGCAGATTAATATTGACAATGATGTTGTAGTAATATTATAACAATGTTTATCTTTAATTTTTAAGTTTGAAATAATATCAAATAGAATAGGAAGAAAAAAACTATAGCAGGAATACTTAAAATAAAAAAAAATGTGTCTGTCAACCTGTTTTAATCTTGTTTCCGGTGTCTTTTTTAATTTAGTTTTTTATAACCTGTCTTGGTGAAGGGGTGGGGCTTCTCATTGAACACATGATCATTAACCATAGCAACAGCTAATGAGAATCTGCTTCCCGCTCGCTGTTGCCAGGTAGATCGGGTCTTCCATTGGCCGAGTTTGTGACTAGTTGTAGTTAGGGTGGGTGGGTTGGGAGTGTATTGGGGGATTTGACTGTCTGAATTAAATGCATGCCTGATTGGATTTCAGCAAATGTGAATATACTGGATGTTTTCTTTTCCTTTGTATGCAAAGATGAGTTTGTTGGGATGTGTGCGTTTCTGATTAAGCCGATAGGTGAGGTATAGCTGAGAGTGAGGATGGGTGATGAAGAGTGAAATTGTTATAGTTAATAAACACCTATGGTAGTTAATCAGTAACAGTGCTTCCGATACTGCTGGCAGTCCCAGACGCTACCATGAGGGTTCACTGTGTTTTTCTATGGGGCTAACAGCCTTACCCTGGCCTACATATACATATACTACTAACATACTTGAGTCTTAATCCAACAGATATGATAGCTAATACCTTCCTGAACTAACATACTGTATGTTGTTCCATGGCTTGATGAGTCGGTGTTGCATAGGCCTGAAGTGATGCACTGATCATGACTGACCAGTGCGAGCGGCAATAGTGTGGTGGTCTGTCTGAAGTAGGAGCTATATGGAGTGGGAGGTACTAGACTGGAATATTAAGATAATGTTTAAAGTCGTGAGTGTGAGTGAGGCATTACAATGACATTACTTAGGTGTGTGTTTGTGTTTACGTGCAAGTGTGTGTGTGTGCTCTCATACCTTCTTAGCAGTATTTAAGGGACTGACCATGAACCAGCCCCTATGCTGCCAACAGGAAATAGCCATGCCCCTTATTTACAGGTCTGACTATAATATCCTCAAATCCTACTAATGGAACTGATGTCTATGTACATGCCACAGTTAGAACATGTACCACATGTTAAAAAGGTCTCTATGATTGACTGGCCCCCTCTGCTTCAAATTTGCATATTCAAATTTATGAAAGCGCTGTTCTTTAAAATGTTTACGTTTCCCAGTAAAATTACTAACCAAATGCCAGTTTTCTGCATGTTTACTGGCTAATAATGACAAAGCTGAATAAATACCTTTGATTTATGCCGTTTGAAGCCTATTACAAAACTGTATGGGATGCCAGAGGCATCCCACAAAGACTAAAAAGAAAAGCTTATCGGTTTGTTAGGGTTGTAATACAATTTTAATGAAATTACACTTTAAATTGTCATTTGTGATTTAAACAGGAAAAAACCTGGTCAAAAGCTACACATTCAAAAGCAGTATACTGCCATATGTCAAACCAATGGACTGAATTAACTTTCATGACCCAGTTACAGAATACACTTGGAGAGCTGTGTTTATATTTCTGAGTATGTGTATGTGTTTGCGTGCAGTTTGTGTCTGTATTTGTGTATTGTTTTCTGTAGATGCGTGCAATCATTAACATGACATATTTAACTGTCAGATATTAATTGGAGTTGTAGTTCATGTGTCTAATTCTAATGAAAACTATTTAGATTATTTACAACTCCCTTTATAGCTCCCCCTTACTTAGTTACTGACAGTAAAGCTGTTTGGATCATTGATGATGAACATTCTGAGGATAAGTCACTAAAAAAGTGAATTTTGTTGATGAAGACGTGGGTTTGGTTAAAATGATGAATTTGTTCCTAGTGAATTTTAGAGATGCCATGTTGGTGATGCAGAGAGGTGATAAAGACTGAACAGTAAAATGGAAATTAAATCATTTTGCTCCTCCCTGTCTTGCAATGAGAATCAAACCAATCTGGCGGGAGAGCGGCTACCAGAAATTGGAAAATGGGTGGAGCCTAACAATTTGCCAAAAAGTGTGGGCTAGGGCTGAGTGAATGTACACTTGTCCTTTTCTTTTTTGTTTTTACTCTTGTTTTTCCTTAATTCATGCATTTTATTTTTGAACATTTGGTTCATGTGTTAGTTTACCCTCCCATTGTGGTTAAAAGTTAGACAAAAATGTGTTAGTTCTTGTGTAACATTTTTTGCATTAGCAGAAAAAATGAAGAACAATATAATTAATTAATATACAAATGATAAAGAATAGTACAATCACATTAACTGGTGTGGCTAATTTGTTTGTGTAATATAATGAACATCCTTAAAAAAATAAATATTAATCCAAGAAGAAATCTTGACTGTGTTTCCCCATCTTTATTAGTCTGTATGGTATTCAAAATGTAAATGAGTTCATGTAAGAGAGAGGCTGATTTTGTCCCATTTGGAAATGGGTCTCAAAATTAATGCCAGATACAACAAACAGCAACAACGTCCAAGAGCACGTACTTTACCTGAAAACCAGTCAGGTGAAAATGTGACATTAACCACAGAGGGAACACATTGAACTGTGATCCAGCAAGCTGCAACTCCAAGGTCATACCTAGTGAGCTAATTCAAGGCTACAACAGAATGGTGAGATGTCTGGAGGTACCCAGGAGGGGAGGTACACCACACGGGAGCCCTCCAAATGACATGTTAATCTCAAAGAGGGACATAGGGTAGGCAATTTGATTTATTATCATTATTATCCTGCAGGTGTGATAATGAAACATGTCTGTCTGGGGTTTTATATGATAAAGAGTCTTTCAGAACACCAACAGGTTTTCTCTGCTGTCACAACTGTCTGCTTCATTAACTTGGAAGAAAACCAAATGACACATTATCAGAGTCCCTTTCCATAAAATACTCATACTTTGATCTAAGTGTACTAAATTTTCATTAATCCCTTTTTTGCTAAGAAAGTAATGAACCATTTTGGATTAATCCAGTGTTGTGTGCTCTTAATGTGTTCAATGTAAACTGACAGGCATCTCCACCAATGCAACCCCTAGTGGTACCTCCAGATGTTCGTGTACATGAATAATCACAGTTACTCAGTCAGAAATAATCGAATAAACAGTTATTACAATAAATAGGTGAAAGTCTCAACTACTGGCAACAGCCAAGTTGAGACATAAGATCTCAATTATGTTTTACACAAGGCCATAGGTATTTATATGGGGAATATATAAGGCAATTGTGAGGGAAAATACATTATTTTCTTACCATTGTTGTTATACAAGAGCTGAGAAATGCTGTGGAAATGGTTACAGTGTTCTCCACACATTTTGGTGTTTAGCTTTCCACCAAAACTGTAATACAACACAATACCACAGAGTGGCAGGACTACTGTACATTAGATTAAGCTGATTTTGTGTAGATCTGTGTCTTAATAATGTGTGCCCTCTGATCCTGTTGGAACTGGGGATGAGGAATTGGAGGTTAACGTATCTTGGCTTGCAATTGGGAAGGTTGCTAGCTAGGCTAATGTTTTGTTTGAAAAATGTATCTGAAACATGGAGCGACAACCAGTGGCAGAACATGACAGGTTTTGGTTCGCAAAGATGCAGAAGTGTCAGAAGAACTGTTGTCGAGAAGTACATGGAGGCCAGCCTGCTGCTTTCCTGGGAAGCAGAAGGTCTGGGGGTGCATTTCCGCCAGTGTTGTAGGGGTTTGGTCAAAATCGATAGCATTAGGAATGCTGAGAAATATAAACAGGTTTTTATTCACAATCCTATACTTTTGGGAAAATAACATATTGGTAAAAAGTTAATCTTTAAAAATAATGACCTCAAACACTCTGTAAACATGATTAGGACATATTTGGAGCTGTCACATCCAGTGGAGTCCAACGCCCTCTCTCCCTCATTCAGAACACGGACGCCTGTTTGTTATCACCCTCACCTGTGTTCCTTTTCACGGTGCTATTTAAGTTCCTCCTTTCCTAGTGTGTCTTGTAGGTCTTTGTTGTTTTGGGAGATTAGATTTTTTTTTGTCTTAAATGAAGCCTCCCCTAAAGCGTGGGCTTTGATTTCATATCATGACAAATGGAGAAAAGTAATGTTATGTAGTAAAGCATTGCATTTTAGTGCTGATTACATTGCCTTATATTAGTGTCATGAAATGAGATGACAGCAACTGTCACCTGTTTTTTTTTACAGATTTGAGGCTGGGCTGTTGCACTGTATCCGCCCCCAAAAATATTCCACTCCCAGGGTGGAGGGAAAATGTGGGATTTTAACAGTCATGCAGAACAGTTTATCAGTTACCTGCTGAAAATACTGGAGACCAGTCAAAATTAACAGCTTACGTTCATTTGCAAACTTTAGTGGTCTCAATTGTTGCGTGTTTTTTTGGGTGTTTTTTGCGTGTCTCATATATCTTAAACTTTTTAACTGAAGGTAGAAATTGAAGGACCCTTCACTGCAGGACGTAGAGAATACGATAACACAACAGAAATTACAGGTAAGTTATTTTCAGAATTTTTTTTGTATAATGTATGAATACGAAGTATAATGATATGATCATGTATACTTTGTAATCAAAAGGTTCTTCAAATGCATATATACACTGGGTTATTTTGCATATATGAATGCATTAAATATAGGGTGTAATCAGAAAAATCATGTCAACTATAAATTATATCTACAATGTTCAGAAGGTTACAGCTGGCTGATCCATGCTTTCAACCTAAGCCTGTTTATTTATAATGTATAAATTCACAGAAGTACAGACTTCACTAATCCGTTACTACACAGTGCGTTGCATATTAGTCAGAATCCTGACCAAGTCACTGATGTTACTGAATTGCACTAAACACATTAAACCTCAATATCAATATCAAATATTGTACGGTGACACTGATTTTATGTTGGGAAGTGTCTGCATGAAAAATGTTTAAAAAAATTTAAACTGAAATATGTTGCTTGCATATGTATTAATTAAAAATTTGCACCATTCTCTCCCCTCCCGGCCACTGAACTGTAGTTTTTTTCAAAGTAATTGTTTTGTAGGTCACTACGTGTTTTCTCTCACGTCTCCTTCTTGGAAATGCCTGGATAGTTTGATACGGTTTCCATTTCCTGTAAAAGTCAATTTGCATTTCAGCCTGCCCAGCGCTGTCAAACCCTTGTACTATCCATTGTTATTCAGTGACAAATAAATTGACCCAGAGGGAGGGCAAGTTTTATTTGGAGAGAGAAAATGGAAGTAAGAGAAAATGAGAAGGAGAGGAGATTGTAAAGAGAGAGAAAGAAGACTAAAAAAAGGTAGAAGGCACGAGAGAGAGGAGACTGCAAAGAGAGAGAGAGAGACTGCAAAGAGATAAGAGAGGTGGAGGAAGGAGGATTAGAGTACTAGAGCAGATATGGGGTGAACTTTGATATTAGGTGTAAGTATTGACAGGAAGTATATAAATACAAACCCATCCTAAAGGCAGGTCCCTTGGCTAAACTATTGACAATATCCAGTAGATCGCTAGTCATCTAGCCTTAGCCCAAGATCAGATATGACACATTTTTGTTGATTAGTTTACAAAATGGTGTTCCTCTGTCATTCTATATGATAATGTTTTTCTGATGTTTTATGCAACAACTAGTCACTTGGTATAAACAGGCTACTTTCAGTTTCAAACAATTGTGCAGCGCAACGATATTAGACATGTTATTACGAAGGGAGAGATAGCTCATGCTTTCTCAATAATACAGAGAAACATTGATGCTGAGAGATTATTATTATTTTGGCACACATCAATGGTGGCTCAGCCTACTCCCCTTTGATACCATCAAACTCATTATCCCCCATTCATGTTTGTTGTGCCTGTGTAATATCATCTGAAAAAATATTCCTAAAATACATTTTAAAGTGTCTCCAGTGGTTAGCTCTTTACCATAACCTGTGTTAGATATCAAGAATAGGTTTACAGTATCAGTCTAGAAAGGTTGAAAGCAGTGGTTTTAAACTCGTGGTGTGTGGGAAATTTGTATTTTATTTTCCAAACCATAATAACTGTTGTCACTGGCCGCATTGTTGTCATTGACTTTTTACAAAAGCAGATGGTGGCGCAAATTGTCTGATCTCCACAGGTGGATTGTTAGACATGCCTGCCTTTTCTCTTCGCGTTCTAGCGACTCCTTTTGGTAGGCTTGGCACCCTAAAGCTCATTTGTGTTGGTTGGCTGGGGAATTAGTTCATCTCCAGTTGTTGTGTACTGGCGTAAACTTTTTTGCAAGCACAACTTTAACTTCTACATTTTTAAATATAATAACTATTGGGAGTATTAATGTTATTATTCACAATTGTGCTAAGAGACAGAGAAACAAAAAGAGAGAAAAAGAGGCTTTAGTTTTTGAAAAAAATATGAATATATACGTTTGTTTTCTTTCTTCTCGAGGACTTAAACAAGCAAAACCATGACGACTGAGATGCAGGAGATCACTATCACTGAGGAGAAGCCTTCAATTCCAGGTCAGACTGATCCTGAAAAGGTCAGTGTCTGTACAGATGCATTATAAATGACCTCCCATCGCACATGCAAAATTTCAACTCTCTCCCTCTCTCCCTCTCATATCATATTATTTGGCATACCGTCTCATATGTCTCACTTGTCTTCATTGACGATGTAACTGCTGATGTCAGCGCCGGGATGAATTCTGAAGTGTACAGTCTTGTCTAGTCAGATCAAACCAAATGCTTCAAAACTCATTCGACTGCACTCCACCAACACAAAACTAACTGTTAAAGCAACCAAGGAGTTCTTCAGGAATGTTCTTGACAGGCCAGTCAATCACCCGATCTGAATATTGTAATTTCAATATTTCAATGTCATTTCACTGTTGTGCCTTGTTTGGAGACTTGGTATTTGTTTTTGTTTTAACCATGTTTGTAGGATGCAGAGATTGCAGCCCGGATACTGTTGAACCAGAGTCAGGTAAGGCTGTTTCTGTTGGTGATAGGTGATGTCTTATGGGTATGGGAAATTGTGTTTGTTTAACATATGTTTGTTTGACATAAGTTTAAGTACGAGTTTCGTACGTGTATGTATGATAAATGTATGTGTTGGTAAGCTCCGGTACAGTAGGTAGCTCGTCCCCTCTCTCCCTCCCTAACAGGAACACAGTATTAAGACTCCTCATGGTGTCCTCCACGTTACTCTGTACGGAACGTCCAACACAGGCCGCCCGGCCATCCTCACTGTCCACGACGTTGGCCTGGACAGTGAGTCGCTCTTTTCATCCCTCTGTCTTTCCTTCTCATCTCTTCAGTTTATCTGGTTCTCCAGTTGGGTCCTCCAGCAGTTTGACACTTTGACAATGACTAACAATGATGCCTCTGACAATGACTAACAATGACACCTCTGACAATGACTAACAATGATGCCTCTGACAATGACTAACAATGATTCCTCTGACAATGACTAACAATGAGGCCTCTGACAATGATTAACAATGACGCCTCTGACAATGACTAACAATGACACCTCTGACAATGACTAACAATGACATCTCTGACAATGACTTACAATGACACCTCTGACAATGAAAATTAACAGGTAAGGAGATTGACAGAGTGATCAAGAAACAAAGTTATGTAAAAAAACAAATAATAATCACAGGTACACATCTGTGGAAACAATTTTACATACATCTTGCTTTGCGCTTGTATTTCCCAATAGTTAATGTAGTTTTGTTTTGACCATAATTTGATATAATTGGATTCTCTCTCTTTATCCCTCCATATATCTCTCTTTGTCTCACTCTCTCTCCTTTTCTCTCTCTCAACATCCTTTTCTCTCTTTCTCCTAGGTAAAAGCTGCTTCTCTCCTCTGTTTGAGTTTGACGAGATGCAGGAAATAGTGAAGAACTTCACCCGGGTCCACATTAACGTCCCTGGCCAGGAGGAGGGGGCCTCGGCCTATCCCATGGGGTATGGTGTGTGTTTGAGGGGTGCTGTGTGTGTTTGTTGGGTACAGTGTGTGTTTATGGGGTAAGCTGTGTGTTTGTGGAGTACGGTGTGTTTGAGGGGTACAGTGTATGTTTGAGTGTTACAGTGTGTGTTTGAGGGGCACTGTTTGTGTTTGAGGGGTACAGTGTGTGTTTGAAGGGTATAGTGTGTGTTTGAGGGGTACAGTGTGTGTTTGAGGGGTACAGTGCGTGTTTGAGGGGTACGGTGTGTGTGTGGGGTACGGTGTGTGTTTGTGGGGTACGGTGTGTGTTTGAGGGGTACAGTGTGTGTTTGTGGGATAAGCTGTGTGTTTGTGGATTAAGCTATGTGTTTGTGGAGTATGGTGTGTGTTTGAGGGGTACAGTGTGTGTTTGTGGGGTACGCTGTGTGTTTGTGGGTTAAGCTATGTGTTTGTGGAGTACGGTGTGTGTTTGAGGGGTACATTGTGTGTTTGTGGGATACGGTTTGTGTTTGCGTCTGCATTTAACCATTTGTTATTGTTTATGTGTTTTAGGTACCAGTATCCAGTATCCATTAAGCTATGTGTTTGTGGAGTATGGTGTGTGTTTGAGGGGTACAGTGTGTGTTTGTGGGGTACGCTGTGTGTTTGTGGGTTAAGCTATGTGTTTGTGGAGTATCGTGTGTGTTTAAGGGGTACATTGTGTGTTTGTGGGATATGGTTTGTGTTTGCGTCTGCATTTAACCATTTGTTATTGTTTATGTGTTTTAGGTACCAGTATCCATCAATGGATAAGATTGCTGAGATGATCCCTGCAGTCCTGACTTATTTCGAGTGAGTCATGCATTTTATTACATGATGTTCATTTGTTTATGTCTTTCACAAAGTCTTTAGTATTTTTTTTATGTAAAACAATATAATTTAACAGTGTTGAAATACAAGTCCAAGTAAAAGCTTTGTTATGGTAAAAAATCTAAATTCATACCCTCAGCTTTCTCCAACAGCTTTAGTAGTGTTGACTTCGGTGCACACATTGCTCCTTCTGTTTTTTTGTTTGTCTATCAACATGTCTAAAATGAATCGCCCCTTGGGGAAAATAAATATTGGAGTGTCTGGATTTTTACTCCCTGTCTTTTTCCAGTTTTCATTCTGTCATCGGAATGGGAGTGGGAGCTGGTGCTTACATTCTCTCCAGGTTTACAGTGAGTGTCAGATTTCTTTTTATCCTGTTACTGAGACGTTTTCACTCAATGATAAATCACATTACAAAATCCTGGTAGCTTCTCTAATGGAATCTGTTGATACATAGTAGTCTGAGCATTGAGTTAACAGAGGTTAGTGAAAATCTTTCAAATGTGGTGTACTTGTATTTCTCCAGCATTATACATTGTAGTGTGTTTTGGGGAAACTGAGAACATTTGTTTTTGGCTTATCCCAACTACATAGTCTAAACACTAATTATTTCTGTCTTCCCCTGCTCTCAGATGGCCAACCCAACCTCAGTTGACGGTCTCGTCCTCATCAACTTTGAACCCAAAGCTAAAGGGTGGATGGAATGGACTATCAATATGGTTACTGTCTCTTCAATACATCCATTAACATATAGCATTATTGCCAATATGCTTATACTGAGGCAGTCTTCCACCAAGACTTAACTGATCACTTTAATATTACTAATGTCCACAACAGCATCTTGGTGAAGTGCCATTCTCTCATGTCATAATGTCAAATGTCATAATGAATAAGCCTTTTTACATGATCTAGCTGCTGTGCACCGGTCCGTATTCAGCCTTATTCTCTTGGTTGAGTCCTACTGAAATTTTTTGCTTACAGTTCTTAATTAACATGACCCACTGAAGAAAGTGAAAAAAACACGAACTGTAGCTCCCTTCAAATAAGAGAGTCTGCTAAATGACTTAAATGTAAAAATGTGTAGCCCTGAATAGTCTGAGCTAGTCCGTTGTTAACACCTGCTGCGCTGCACAGGTTTGGCCTTTGAAAAATGCAAAAAGCAACTTGTCAGGGATTTAAAAAACTCAGGAAATCAAAGGTATAATTTTATAAACATAAATTTGCTGTCATAAACTCTGATTTAAAAATGTTTCGGAACGATAAAATCCAACAAAAGAAATCATCACCTCTATCCTTCTCCTTCTTTCTCACTCTACTTCCCTCTCCTATCTCTCTATCATTCTCTCTCAATGCTGGCAGGTTACTAGCCTGACTTACTTCATCACAGAGCAGATCTTGAATCATCTATTTAGTCAGGTGTGTATCATTACAGAGTGTTACACCACCGGGTGTGTTTTATAGCTGTCTATAGTTCTGTTAATGATAACACAATCTACAGTACGAAATATATGGCTGTCGTATCGTTTCTGTTTTGGTTTGTAGGAGGAAATGTCAGCAAATGGAGATCTGGTGAAGTCACACAGAGAACGCATCTCTAAAACTCCAAACTTCATCAACACTGAGCTCTTCTGGAAGAGCTACAACAGGTACACCACCCATACATGCACTTTCCAATCTTCAACTCTCCTGGACCAACCTAAACATAATTTCGTTCTTCACTTGTGTTCCAGCCACAAAGAACTAATAATTGATTACAACACGTTCAAGTAAGCATCTTACTATCTGATCATATCACCGTTTCACCACTTACATCAGCACTGACAGTAGTATGGAAAGGTCTCCCACTCTCTACTTAAAGGTTACTAATTTGTCAATATTTTCCCTCTCCACATTTCTCACACTTTCAGGTGTCCTGTGATGCTGGTGGTTGGAGATAAGTCACCTCATGAAGAAGCTGCTGTAAGCCTTCCAGATAAATTATATCTTCACTGTGAACCCTCCATTCGAACCCATGTAGAAAGGAAATAATACATACATTACTGACATAGTTGTTACGTTACCCGTCTTTGTCAACCAGGTGAAATGCAACAGCAAACTGAACCCAACGACAACCTCATTCGTCAAGGTAATCACTATCCCAATTTCTGTAGATACCAGTACTTAGCTCTACCGTCAGTATGAAACCTTGCTGTCAATTCAAACCTTTTGTCTTCTTCTCCCTCAGATGGCAGATGCTGGGGGTCTTCCGCAGCTCACCCAGGTAACACATTTTACACATACTTAAAAGTGTTACTATCCAGTTACATAAGATATGCATGGAGATTTAGCCTTGTCTAGGGCTAAAAAAACAAGCTCAATGGAGTTCTCCCCTGAACTTGATGTTTTTGCCTGCCCAAGATAGCGGAGCCAGCCAAGAAGAGTGAATGTCTCTTACAGAGTGAGTGAGTGACTTCCGCTTCTTAAATAGCGTTGTGGTTCGAGACGTGGACTGCCATGCAAGGGATTCGTGTTCAAGCCTCACCACAGTCAAAAAAATGATGTATTAGGATTTGTTCAAGATAGACAAAAACTTTGCTGGCTGCAACCTTCACTAGCTACATTATAGTAAGCCTAAAATAAAACTGTTTACGTTTATATTGCGACTATTTCTAGTGGATTTTCGAAGTATGCATCCGTGCATGCTTTTTGGGGTAATATACAATAGATCACAACCCCTTGCGCAGTAAAAGAGGAGGAGTTTCCACGATTCTCTTGTCTTTTCACTTCTCTTTTCACAAAAAAGTGAGTTATCATCACCTGTATTGATAGTTATTGTATCAATGTCATTCACAAATGAAAGAAAAATTAACGTTGTTGTGCCATGAAATGAAATATCACAACACAAATTCTTTTCACTTGATGAAAAAGACAGTTATCGTCACCTATATTGATAATTATTGAATCAATGTCATTCATGAATGAAAGATAAAAGAAAGTTTTTGTGCCATGACATGAAATAGCACAAAACAAATTATGCATTAGGATTTGTTCAGGATAGACAAAAACTTTTCTTATTCTCTCGTCTTCTCACTTGACAAAAAAGTGAGTTACCGTCACCTATATTGATAGTTATTGTATCAATGTCATTCACGAATGAAAGAAAATTATGAAGAACATTCATCCCTTCTAATCATGGGCTGGCCAAACTAGGCTTGCCTGGTTCCTTTCCTTGTTGTCCTAGACTAGGCTTTATCTATGTTCGGGAAACCGGCCCTTTATGTAATTAGGCATGACATCATATAATGTATATTCTCGGTCTGTTTCCAGCCCAGCAAACTGACAGAGGCTTTCAAGTACTTCATCCAGGGGATGGGCTACAGTAAGTTTACCTCTGTTTGTAATCTGTTTGTAAACTTTAATATTTATATATAGGTTTAACTATATATACTGTATACATTTTTCCCCCTAACTTTTTTATGGCTTCTTCATTAAACAAAGTCCTAGTACTTGTCCTGGATTTTGTGGTTATCCCATCTAGCTATCTTAAGATGAATGCACTGTCCCTCTGGATAAGACCATCTGCTGAATGACCGAAATATACATATGCACTGAACAAAAACATACAACACAACATAACATTTTCAAAGGCAACCACATGTCAACCCAGAGCATTCCAAATATGTGTGGTGAGTAAGCAGGCTAATGAAGAACTGAGACAGTTTATGCCTTTTACAGTTCCCAGCTCAAGGTACAACTGTGTAATGATCATGCTGTTAATCAGCTTCTTTTAATGCCACACCTGTCAGGTGGTTAGATTATCTTGGCAAAGGATGAATGTTCAATATCAGTGACGTACTGTAAACAGATTTGTGAACAATGTTTTCGATGGAACATTTCGGGGATATTTTATTTTACCTCACGAACCATGACACCAACAATTTACATGTTGGATTTGAGATTTTGTTTAGTGTAAAATGTATCAATCAAATAATCTGGCCTTTCTGTTGGTCTGCCTCCCTTCTGTTTCACTTTCTTTCCCTCTCTCTGTCACAGTGCCGACGTCCGTCATGACCCGTCTGGCCCGTTCGCGCACCACCTCTCGGTCTTCAGCCAACTCCTCAGAGGGGGATCGGCGGCGTTCTCGCACCCTGTCCCAGACCTCTCAGGGAGAGCAGATGCCCTCCAGCCCCACAAATTACATGAACGTGTCCTGCTGAAGATAGATACAGAGAAGTGGTAGTGAGAAGAATGCAGAAAGACGGACTGGAGATATGTGGAGGGGGGGGGGGGTGAGATTTATTTGGAGAAAATGGGATTGCATTTGTCAGTAATCCACTCCTGTGTCACCTAATCTTGTCATCCCCCTGTCTAGCTACGAGTTCAACGAGTGCCAGAAAGAAATAGAATCTGCAGGCCTGTCTATATTCTTCAAGGAACTGTTTACTTAATGTGTTACGAACCGCAGATTTTTCACAGTTAAAACTGAAGTTATGAATGCGTTACACCTTATGGAGATCCCTTCCCGTGTTAACTTGTTTTGTAGGCTAAGGATGGTCTTCAAATTTGCAGAATTCCATTATTGAAAATAAGAAATGTTTCATTTCCAGCCCAGACAATTATCTAATCTGAATCCAACTGAGCATTCCTTTAACATGGTGAAGACAAAAGGCAAAAAGGCCCTGAAAGAGGTAGGAACTGAAGATGGCTGCAGTACAGTCAGAGTATCACCAAGGAAGATACCCAGAGTCTGGTGATGTCTATTGGTTGCAGACTTGCAGGCAATCAAAAGATCTGTTTGTTACCAACTATTAAATACGATTAATTTATTGTATTATATATAATATTCTTCTGTTGTTTAAGCTGAGAGTCTCTTTAACCCTGTAGTCATTAAATCATTTGAAATCCAATGTGCTGGAATCTTGTGGTTTTCAAACATCCAAGACTTTCATTATCACAAAGCAAATTATGTTGTGAAGGTGTGTAACTGTTAGCTGATCGCAATAAAATAGAAAGATATCTGATAATTGTGGCACAGCTGTTAAATATCAACTTTTTGGCCATTCTTCTCAAAGGGAAAGGTGATAGAAAATGTAAAACTCATAACAATCACACTGTGGATGTGGATGTCTGGGGTCATTGTGTTTCGGTGAGATCCCCCTTGTAGACAAGTTTCTGGATCTAAAAGACCTGGAAGAACTATCCTGGCAGTGGGTAAAGTTCATAAGGCCGTTAACTTTGACAAGTGTCTCATTAACAGTGAAAGCCAAAATGCACCAAGAGATCTACCACCATATTCTGAAATAGGCATGACGTTCTTTTCAACTAACTCTGATATCAACGGCAGACCAGATGCAAGGACATTTATTTTTAATGTTTTAATATATTCCAGGTTTTTAATAAGCAATTAAGGCCCTGCTTCAATGCAATAACTCCCAGTGGGCTTGTTTATCAGACAGTTAACTCAAAAAGAAAGTTTCACCGCCTTATGGTCCTGAAGGAATGTACTCTCTCGTCTTATACCTCCATTGAGCTAACGGACACACAAGTGCCCAGAAGGAGAAAATAGAATGCAACGAGGCAAAGCAATCACACTTAATATAATCACATTGGCACTAACATCAAGCTCCTAAAATAATTTGTACAACTAACCAAGGTTTGACATGTTACAACCGAAAACAAAGCGAAACTGTGTGTTTAAGGTTCCAATGGGAAGGTCTATCAATGTTCTCTGATTACAGTAAGATATGGACAACCTGTGGATGAAGGTTAAACAGTTAATAATCAAGTTTAATCAGGGTCAAAGTTTAGGTGACAGTATTTGCCGTGTTGTTTTAAAACACAACACTGAATATTGTTTTAGTTAAGTATATTATTATCACACAAAATGAAACTTTGTGATTGTGTATTCATGTTTGCTGATTACAGTAACATATCTAGATATCCAGGACCACCTTATCTCTGGATTAGGGTTCAGCAGTTAAATATCAACTTTTTAGGTATGTCTTTCATTCTGAATGTAAAAGTTGTCAGAATATATTAACTGTATCGAAAGTGACCAATAAATGATTTTCACACAATTTGGTGTTTATCTGCTCGGCAGCTGCAACTTTATCTTTCAATGTCCTCCCTCTCCTCCACTTCATGTCACCAAACCTGCAGTGCAACACAATTCCACTGAGTGGCAGGACTATAACAAGGATCAAGGCTTTCTATGGTGTCGTGTGCAGTCCTCTGTGTGTCTTAAGATGGGCCCGGTGGTTCTTTGAAGCTGGTGACGACAAATTGGAGTCCAAAACTAAATATCTGCACTTTAACCAACAGCTCAAATTTTCTTGGCAGTTGGCCAACTAGTTAGCTAATGTTTTGTTGGAAAGATTTCTCTGAAACATTACCAGCTAAAGTATTTCACAAAGATGGCTTATGAACTATGTGAAACACGATTGTTCTACCTACTTTAGTTACAAATAAGATTCAATTTAATGACTGGAAATATATTGTGTATTTTGTTTTGATTACTCAATAGCTTGCAATGTGTACTATGAGGCTTAGAATATGCATGTAAAAATGTTAATGTAAAAGGAAAGAGGGAGTTAACATGAAACAGCAACATTCTTCAGGCCATTCTGAGCCATTGGCAACTTGGTCACCTCCCTGATTATTGTTCTTCATGCCCGGTATTACGTTTGGCTCACATAAAAAGAGTTTTGGTAGTGGTAAACTCCTTCCATTTCACAATGATGGAGACCACTGCACTCCCGAGAAACGTCTACGCTCTGTACATTTTTAAATCCTTTTTATTTGTGCTGATCAGTCATTAATGTCAACCAAGATGAATACTGTCATTATTAGCTTCATTTCCGCACCCCATCTTTTTAAAAATCCTTTTTTTTAATAATATTCACAAGATCTATGCCCCGGCAATTCTGACACACACTACAAAATGTAGGACATTACTCAGGGCTGTGGAAATTCTTAGGCACCTGAAGATTGAATTAAATCAAATTCTGTAGTATCAAGTATGATCAAAGGACACAGGATGCTTCTGAGCTCAGTATTTAGTGTCATGGCAAAGGATCTGAGTACTTATGTTCATGAGATATTTCAGTTTTTCACGTTAAAATACATTTCTTTGTCATTAGGGGTATTGCATGTAGATTGATGGGAAAAATCTATATTTAATCACTTACAAATTAAGTATACAGCAAAAAAAACATGGAGAAAGTAAAGGGGTCTGAATATTATTCAGAGGCACTGTATAGTATAAACTATAGGTGTGAAAAATTACAATCACCTCAAGGATTTAGTTGTTTTCTCAGTGCCATTTCCGCAAACAGCTCTTTATTCTTTTGAAGATAGAGAAACAGCTCGGACTGCAATTCTCGTAGGTTTGGTAATGAGAATGCGGAGCAGCTTTGAAGTCTCAGAGAACACCTCCAACAGGTTGTACTCCAGGAAGAACTAGAACAGATCCAGTGTGCACTTGTTCGACACAGTCTTGTCATTTACCATCATAAATCATAGATTATAGATTATAGAGAGCTCTGTTTGTAGGCTTTCTTTTTTCAACATTGGATGGGCCTCCACTGTTGTCTTCAATGACTCGGTAAGCCCTGGCATAGTCAGAAAAGCTGGTGTGCATAAATAGACAAGGTGTGCATTCAGATTTTAATTTTTAAGTGTTGAAGGCTGCAACATCATTATTTTACAAGTTATCTGTTTGGTGACAAAACTGTGACTGAATTTCAACTTTCTCTTTATGCTATCTGTTGAATACCTCTGTTGTGTCGAATTCTAGTTTGTAAAGAATCACACGCTGAACCAGGGAACAGGGAAACGTGTCTTTAATCACCATGCTGCATCTTTCTTCTCCTCATCACGTGTCACTTTTTCTCCCCACACTCTTCCCACCTAAAGTGCCCCCTCGGGTATTATGTGGTATAAGAGGAACCCCTATAACACCATGTACAATGCAATGTAGTGATGAAATAATGAATTACAGAATATGTGGTCACATCATCTTCCCTTTTTCAACAAAGAATAATTATGTCTTAGAACATCGCTAACACTATACCCTCTATAAATATATTTAACTAAATACCACAATGGGCATCTTACATTATAATTATTTTCCTCTACTTATTCACATAACAAAGTCTTTAGTCCAGCTGGGTGTTTTTTTACACCTGGTAGGTCTGGGTAGGTTATCAGAGTTAGGCGTGAGGCATTCCAGATCCTTCCATCATCCAGCAGGCATTTGGGCTTTTCTTTGTCAAAACAGTCCTTGGTTTTGTGAACTTCAGTTCACCATTCTTAACTTTCCATGGCTTCCTAATTCGTACTTGGTCACCGTATTGGAAGTTAGTTGCTTTGGCATGTCTGTGAGCATCTGTGTATTCCTTTGTTATTAGTTGTTTTTGTCTCGCTTATTCACACATGGCATGATCATCAGTGGAAGGTACAGGCACGTCCATTATCTGTAGCTTTGTCTTCATTCGTCTGCTGTGGAGCAGTTCTGAAGGGGATATCCCAGTGGTTGAATGAGGTGTAGCTCTGTAGTCCATCAGAAGTGTCTTAAAGAGTGGTTTCCAGGACTTCCCTTGGATCGATGGGGTCTGTAAGCAGTCCTTTAAGACTCTGTTGAGTCTTTCTACTTCTCCGTTAGCTCTTGGATAGTAAACTGAAGGCTTGTGGTGTGTGATACCCCTTTTTTGAGAAATTCAGCAACCTCAGCAGATACAAATTGAGATTCATTGTCACTGACCAATTTCCTTGGGTTCCCTTCACGAGAGAAAACGTTGATCAGGAACTGTATGACAGTAGCAGCGTCAACACGAGAAGTAAAGGCCACTTCAGGCCATTTACTGTAGTAATCCACCAACGTTATGGCAAATCTACAGTCTGCAGGTGCCACGTCAAATGGGTCTACAATGTCCACTGAAACGTTCTCTCAGGCAGCAGCTGGTAGAGGCACAGGTTGGAGCGGAGCATCGCATGTAATGGCTGACTTTTCATTCTGTCCGCAAGTTGTACAGTTCTTTATCAGTATCTCTGTCTGACCGTCTATGCTGGGCCACCAGTACAGTTCTCTGAGACATTGTTTTGAACAATTACTTGGCGAGCACAGGGCAGGCACGGCATGCAGACTGAAAGTCTTTATCAGAAATAGCTCTTAGGTCAATCAGAATAGTTACAACTGATTCCACATCCTCTGCATATGCGGTGTCAGACTCCGGAAGCTGAAGTCTAGAAAGACCATCAGCAACAGCAATAGTTCAAAGATCCTGTTCTGTATTGAGCATCATAGTCAAACTCCATCAGGCGGGTAGACCATCTGGCTATCCGTAAGCCAGCCCGATTGTTACCTTTGGTAGTCAGGAGCGTTGTCAGCGCTTGATGATCTCTGCGTAGTATAAATTTTCTTCCACAGAGCCATGTACGCCATTTCTCAGCAGACCAGACACAGTCTAGTGCTTCCTTCTCAACAATTGAGTATTTCCTCTCAGCATCCGATAAACTGCGCAAAGCAAAAGCAACTGTCGGTTCTTCTCCAGTTTTGTCTAGTTGAGTCAAGACTGCTCCAAGCCCATAAACTGACGCATCTGTAGAGACTATGGTAGGCTTCCCAGTGTTGAATATTGCTAAGGCATGGCTGTTCACCATCATCTTTTTGACTTGGTCAAAACCTGCTTGTGCTTCTGCATTCCATTGGAAGGTACTGTTTTTCCGCAGAAGAGCTCTCATAGTCTCCACAACAGTAGCGTAGTTGGGCAAAAACTTGCTATACCATGCACTAAGTCCAAGAAATGAACGCAGGGTCACAGGATCAGTAAGAGCAGGTGCATTCAGTATTGCGTTAATGTGAGAGTCATCTGGCTGTAGACCGTCAGGACAGATCTTGTGGCCAAGAAAAGTCAGTGTAGTTTGACGGAATTGACATTTGTCAAAATTGAGTTTCAAACCAGCATACTTGATTTTCTGCAGCACAGCACAGAGGTTGGCTTCGTGTTCAGCCTCCGAGGATCTGTATATGATTACATCATCCAAGTAACATTGAGGCCACTGAGTATCGTCATCATCATCTTCTGAAATGCGGCAGGGGTGGAGCTAAGTCCATAAGGAAATCTGCAGTATCTGTACAAGCCTCTGTGAGTGATGAAAGGACAGACCCACGCAGCTCAGACAGTAAGTCCTCAATCAGTGGTAATGGATGACTATCAACAATACCCGTCTGTTGTGTCGAATTCTAGTTTGTAAGGGATCACACACTGAACCAGGAAACAGGGAAACATGGCTTTAATCACCATGCTGCATCTTTCTTCTCCTCACGTGTCACTTTTTCTCCCCACATTCTCCCCACCTACAGTGCCCCCTAGGGCACTCAGTTTATGGGCTTGGTCGTGACGTTTCTTTATGTTACAAGACAACTGCCACAGATGTCTCCGGACCGATTTGTCTGTAGCTCCGTCTATGTGTTGTCATAGTGAATAAATGGGACTACCAGCGTGTTTGATCGATGTATACCCCACTGTTGTCACACAAACCGTTCAATATTTAGAGACATCTTTGAGTCTCTAAAAATGTCTGCATTGGCAACATCGTCAACAAAAGACAGCATTCTGGTAATGCATTTGCCTTAAAGGTCTGGTAAACGTTCCACTCTAACCAACACAGAAAATAGTTAGGGAAGGTTTGCAGGCCCTTTAATTGCTTATATCAGCTAATTCACTAGTAAAAAAAATGGCGGGCTAGCACAAACATGAAGGGAACAATGGGATAAATAATGACATTACCTATTTCTGGCAAGACTATTTTGTTGATCTTTGCCTTTCATTTTGACCTGTTAATAAGTTCCTTTGAACATCACCAGATAAATATGATCCTGTGATGTTGCCTTCTTGACCTCTTCAAACACTGACACATATTCTTTAGAAGTTACAGTAAAAGATGTGTTTCATGTCATTTTGCAAATATCCGGACATGATGTTTCCCCTAAGGTGGCGAATTTGGAGTATGACCTTTGAAAGAGTTGCATAGTTTTGTGCAAGTCATTTTGAAATTATGTGGCTTTTAGCATTATGGTACAGGAGAGTGCTTTGAACACTGACAACACAAGATAATATAACAGGCTGAAGTTTCATTTGTAATGTTGTCCGCTGAATTATTAAAATGTCTAAGACATTTTCAATAAGACCATTATTGGTGTGTGCTTCATGTAGGGGTTACAACAATAAAATGTAAAAAGTAGATAAGACAGGTTCATGATGCACATGTATGAGGCTGCTGTAACGAGGAGCTTCAAATCAGTATAATAATAATAATAATAATAAGGGTTAATTTAGTAAGAAATCATCATTGAAAAACCACATTAAATGTCAAGGATAGTATTTACTGTAATTACATATGTATCAGGTGTGGATGGAAGAAGTAAATAGTAAGTGTCTGAACATGAATGAATAGGAAATAGGAGTTGTGTAGTAGCAGTTATGAAGTGTGCACACGGCAAGCGTGTGTATTGTCAGTCAGTGGAAGTGGAACGTAATGGCTTCTGAATAGAAACTCTCTGAACCTATTAGTACAGGATGTCATGGTCCGACTTGTCTGACTGGGAGTAAAAACACATGTCTGGCTGGGTGTGTGGGATCCTAGGTAATGCTGCAGGCTATAGTCAGGCACTGCTTCATATAGATGTTGTGGATGGGTGAGCGCTTGGCCCCGTTGATGTACTGAGCTGTAGGGCCTTGTGGTGGTGTGAAGAGCAGTTCCCATACTAGGCTGTGATGCAGTCGATCAGCATTCTCTTAAAGGTGAGGCTGCAGTATTTGGAGAGTACACATGACGGGATATCAAAGTTCTTTAGTCCTCTTAGGGGGAACAGCTGGTGTGTTGTCCTCAGCTATGTGTACACTGACGAAAGTACAACTGACGGCTCTCAACTGTAGCTCCAATGATGGGTATTTGGGGCATTTTCCCCCTTCTTTCCTGAAGTCAACGAATCCTCTCTTGTTTTGCTTTCGTTAACGTTAAAAATTTGGGATGAAAACGCTAGGCTGAGGACAAATGCCTGTGTTAGTAGACAGCGAGGAGAATGTGCTGATGCCAATTCATACAGCCTGAGGTCGGCCTTTCAGAAAGTCCAATATCTAAGCGCACAGTGTGGGGCTGAGGCCAAATGCTCTGCGCTTGGTGACGGGTTCGGAGGGAACAACATTGCTGAGGGCTGCAACATTAGTCAATCAACAGCATTCTTACTAATGTAGGCGTTCCGAGTGACGGTAATGGCATCCTCGATTGATCGGTTTTGTGTTCAGTAATCCTTTAAAATCTGCCTTTGAATTGGGCAATGACAAGCCGTTCACGATGACAGGCAATGTTATAATACGATTTTCAGGACTGGTCATTTGACTTGGACTTGACCATTGGTGACACAGAATTAAAGTCTTATTGTCTTGAATGACTTCTAGGCAATTTCCACTTAGAACGGGTAGGCTATGATGAGGAGATATAATATTTGCGTCACTAGATGTCCCAAGCAGTTCTGTTTTGCACTGGGAAAGTAACACAATACAGCCCATTTTAGCTGATGAATTGCAGGCGAGTGTGTTACATCTTAACTTGGATTTCTTGGGCATTTGGACAATGGTTGTCTTATTGAAGAGACTGGGAATAGCTGCTTTAGACAGGGTGAGTTTGAATATGTCAGTGAAGATACCTGCCAGTTGGTTTTTAAACACTGACTGAAGATGCCTTTTGGGCTTGCAGATTTTGTGACAAGTTACTTCATCGAAAGCATCAATCAGAAAATACGGCAGAACTTTCAAAATTCTAAAAGGTTCTGCAGCACAAGAAAAACCTGCTTCCCAAGGGCAGTTTATTCAATTAACCTTTGTTTAACCCTGTCTGTCTCACTGAACATTTGTCTAATTTAGGAGGACAATCTCCCATGGTTTCAAGACAATTTGAAGCCAATGGAGTAGAAATTTGAAAAACCTTTTCGCTACCTCTGTAGGTTTTAGGCCCAATCAACAAAACACAGTCATGTGACTGATCATTTGTCTGCCACTCTTCCATGAAGTCCACATCCAGGCTATTGTTGCAGTTTGCACAACCATCCAGAGACAGGTGTTTTTAACCTGAACATTTGTTACACCGCAGCTCATTAAATCCGTGTGGTGTAATACTTATGAAAAGGTGGTGAACACTTATGCAATCAATTATTTTAGAACAATTTACACATTTTAATTTTTGCTTTGACTTTTTTGTGTTGATCAGTGATAGAAACCACATTTTAATTTCATGCTATAACAACAGGAAATGTTTTGAAAAGAAAAAGCCCATTTAAGCCTAAGCTTTTCAATATTTTCCCAAAATGAATGTGCCAAATGCACTTTGTTTTTTTAGGTGAAATTCCTAAGAGGAAAATTAAATGTCTTTGAAAATATTGTGTCTCACTGTGTCATCGTTAGAGGCCGGCGTGTCTCCTGTGCAGTCGATATCAGATCAGTTCAACCATGCGATCAACGATAAACGTCAACCCACACTCAAAACATCTTCCCACAGGCATGTTTGTGTACACCGGGCATTAGTGTGTGGATGTGTTTTTTAAGTTATTTTGGGATGGCACAGAAATTTAAAAAAATTAACACTGAACTCACAATTTCGTACGAAGATTATCTGTGAACTTGTGTGACAAAGTAGACAAGAAGGAACATCTCTTATGGTCTTCCTCCATGTTCCATTAACACAAACAAATGGGAACCAGAGGAGTGAGATGGATCTAATGGGAACTGTTCAGTAGCTAAAGCCAGTTCTCATTGCCCATACACCAGTGTATGTTGCTGGTGATGTGAGTGATGAGGTCAAACACAAAACCTATCTAGTTGCATCAGAAATGTATCAAGAATAGCATGTGGTTAACTTCATCTTGAGGACTGTGCGTCTGCATCCTGGGGTGAAAATGAAGACATTGACATGCTAGTAAGAAACATTAAACTGGAAGAAAATGACATGGCAGGTAAAAAAAACAAATGTCTTAGGTTGACATAAGTATTTTGTTGTAGTCATGTTTAATTGTATTGCATTTTTACTAGGAGTATGTCAATAAGCTTAATCCGTTTAAACACTGTTCCATTGTTTTAGTTATTCCAGGACAAGTTAACCAAAAAGTACCACAGGGTCATTATGGTCCCAGTAAAAGAACCCGTGACACTGTAAGGACACCATGACAACCACACAAACCTGAATTCCTGTAACAGCTGCCATACCGTTATCACAAAAAATATAATATACAGCTCCGGAAAAAATTAAGAGACCACCGTACCTTTTTCTTTCTTTTCCAAAAAAGTTGAAAAAGAAGGTTTTGAGTGAGGAACAGAAGGGTTAAAATTAAGAGACCATTGCAAATTGAACACTTCTGTGTTCCTGCCTTACTCAAAACCTTCCTTTTCAACTTTTTCGAAAAAGAAAGAAAAAGGTGCAGTGGTCTCTTAATTTTTTCCGGAGCTGTAATGAGGTACAACCAAACACACTCATAAACTATTACCATGTGACAAAACTAACATTACCACAGAAACCCACAGGGTTTGGACCACAGTCACAAGAGCTTAACTCCTATTGAAGTACCGACCTAAAGTACTTCCCCGAGTTGGTTAATGAGAAGAGATTAAGAGGAGACAAAATCGCAGTGCCGGCAATTATCTTTATTCATACAGATATATCTGGAGACAGTGTGGCATTCAGTCCAACAGAGTCTGACACAATCACAGCACACACAGTTCTTATAGCATGAGCCCCCTACCCTAAATTTT
>JACXGI010001418.1:31387-63152 GCA_016801175.1 Esox masquinongy | reverse complement strand
ATTTCCCTGTTGTTATTCCAATCAATCGACTTCTAGCTTTAGCGTCTTTTCCCTAATTTGGCATTCTGCCAGTTTATGACCGAATTCCAAAGGGGTCTGTTCTTGCTCCCAGCTATTCTAGTGAGATAAGGATCCTGTCACCCCCTCCTCTAATGCAGGTACAATGTTTCTTAGTTCTACTTAGCCTCTAGCAGGCTTGCATGTTATCTTAATGCTATTACCCCACACTCCCTGGTGGTTTCTTTTTCACAATATCACAAACATACCACAGGCCAGGTAATCTTAACATAAGAATACCACAAGAGAATCACCATAGGCTACTGTACCTAGCTGACTGCCTCAGCACAATCATAGGATTACGACAGGGCATTTTATGCAGTACTACTCGTCACTTTACACACCTCTCCGCGTCACTGACTGAACCTTCTGTTGGTGGATAAGGACAACTGGTCGGATCGCATTTTAGTGCTGGGATGGAAAGATGGGGGCAAGAGAAGGGGAGGGTAGTGGGTGGTTGGTGGGAAGCGACTGGAGGGAGGGACTTGGCGTCCAAAACATCACCAGCAACAATGTTTGACAGTCAATTAATAGGTGCGCTTGACTATGCGATTCATCATGTCCGGCGCAAAGAAGTTTTTGATGGTTTTCAAAGCAGGACGTTCAATAGCTTCTCCAGCGCGCTGTGGGGACTAAATCAATTATGCTTTCAGAGACTGTCAAGCAATTATCCAATCGCCGGGGTTGTTCAACGTGGGCATATCGTCTCGCGTAGTTGAAACATACTCGTTTGGTTTCAACAAGGTTCATTGTGTTACCGCTCTTTGTTTAGTGCAAACAATTCTAGGTGTAAGTGGATCGGATATCACCACAACAACCATGGTAAGATCAAAACGAAATAATCTGTTTTCATTTCAAGTGATGCCTTAAATTATTATCGTCTCGCGTTGTTTTGTCTAATGACAAATTGTTAAACTGTTTAATGATTCTGTTAAAGTATGCTGTTTTAGCTCTGCAAAAAACAGTAATGTCCAGCAGTTTACCTTTTTTACACTCTTGACTTTATCTGCACTATCGTTTCAAACTATAGTTACCATAGCCTTCATTTCGATTTTCACCTGTGTTGCTGTCAGTATATGGAACAAATGGACGGTGAAGGCGTGAAGAGCGAGCACTCAGAACCTTTTTCTGGGGAAAGAAGACCAGTGAGTACATCTAATTGATTTAACTTGTTACATAAAGTAACTTCACTATAATATTAATTTCAAACATTTAACAGATTGTATATATACTTGTTTTCTACCAATTACTGTGTTATGTGAACTGTAAAAAAAAGCAAGTATTTAACCTTTATGCAGCAAGTCTCATTGGGACACGTGTCTTCACAAAAACTACATCATGATTATGAGGGAACATGCAAAGTAAATCCAGAATAATGTGCTTCAAAAGCACTAATGAAGGATTGGATATATAAGAATGTTTCCAAGGTATTGTCCATCCCCAGAGAACAGTAAAAATAATAGTGTAGAATACGGTACAACTGTGAATCGGTCTAGAACAGGCTTTCATGAGAAAGTTGAGAACTGCTTGACAGACCTTGAGGAATTTTGCAAAGAATAGGCAAAATTTGCTTTGTCCAGATGTGCAGTGCTGATAGAGACTTATCCAAATAGTCATGGCTATAATTGCTGTCAAAGGGCCTCTACCAAATATTGACTTGAGGGGTGAATACTTAAGCAATCGTTTATTCTGTTTTTTTTAAATTAATTCAAAACAATGTGTTGATTTATTTTTCACTGACATTGTTTTTTTGTGTTGATCTGTGGCAATCTCAGAATTAATCATTTGGATTTCTTGTTTTTAACACACTATTTGGAAAAGGGGGTTGAATACTTAAGAGCCACTATATTAGCTTTTTTTTTTACCCTTTTATAATATTCACAAACACTTTTTGACATTGACCCACTTTGCTACCTGCATGATCAATGTAGAAAGTATTTCCAGATTTGTGCCAGGTGTAACATACCTGGAAAACATGAGGTTCATCATTCGCTGTAAACAAGCAAGCATTAAAGAGTTAAGAGTATAAACAGAAAGCAGACATTCATTTGTGCATATAAATCCCTGTTTATTTCAGAGTATCATGAGACTACAGGGGATGCTGAGCAGGGCCTCACAGAGTCCATTCCATAAATCTTACAAGGTAAACACACATGCGCACACACACACACACTTGATCCTCTAACCTTAATATCCAAACCTTTATCCCTAAACCCAACCTCACTTAAATGTTTCATTCTAACATCTAATACCTGACCACTAACCCAAATAGTAAGTAGTCTAAACATAACACCTAAGCCTGAAATGTACTTTCTTTTCTACTGTAGTAGGGACATAGTAAGAAACATTGTCTGAATCGATTGTCAGGTTTCACTCTTTATGTGGGGACCTCCTAGAGCAGTGGCTCCCAACCTTTTTCAGTTACTGTACCTCAAAAAAGATTTTGCACTGCTTGGAGTACCCCTGAAGTACCCCCTCATGTTAATTTCACTAGTAAGCCTATGGTGTCATGAGTGTTTTCAAGTACCCCCTGTGGAGAGGTCAAGTACCCCCAGGGGTCCTAATACCCCTGGTTGGGAACCACTGTCCTAGAGAATGGGTCCTCTAGATTAGTTGGTGTAGCATGCTGCTTGCAATGCCAGGATAATGGGTATGTTTCTAGAGATCACCCATACGTAACATTTTTGCACGCAAAACTGTCTGTTCCATCGAATTAAAGTGTTGCAAAAATGCCTGTTGGCAAGATTTACCAAAATATTGTATGATCTCTTCCACCCTTTAGACTCTTGTCCCCTCCACCTCAGAATCCAGTGACTCCTCTTTGAATGAGACTCATCTGAAGCAGGTTAGGCTGTTTTATGGGGCAACTGGTTCTCTAATTCCTGTTGTCCCTCATTTTTCATACCATCCTCTTATTCTTCCATCCTAGAAGAGTGAGTGTCTTGATAACATCTTGGCCAGTGCTGGAGACTGTCATCCTAATTATGGACAGGTCAGGAGTGTGTGTGTGTGAGTGCGCGCACTCATTTGTATGCCTGCACTTTGTCAGCCTTCTCAGATATCAGTTATCAAGATCTCCTCTTTCTACCTCCTTTCACTCCCTCTCCTTTTAGACTGAAGTGGATAGGAGGCCTTGGAATCCATTTCACTCTATCCCTCAGGTAATCCCTCCAATACCATACATCTGTTTCTTTGTGAATTATCTACTAACAGATAATTTTATCATACCGATGTGCTGTTTGAATGTTGTACTGTATGTCCAATAATACTGATTGTATTGATGTTTTTAACTCACAGGAATTGAGCAATGTTGACGGGGAAGCTAAGAAGCATGATTTAGAGGTTCTAAATGAGCCGAGTTTAGCCACCATCTTTGCACCTCCTCCTGAGTTTCAGAGCACACAACAGAACTTCAACTCTGACCAACAACAGACTGATGATACCCTTCCCACTATACCGTCTGAACAGGGGACATACAGTTTTAACACCATGTCTGAAAGATTATCACCGGATCTCTTCAAAACAACACCCCTAACTCAGAACAGACAAGCCGATTGGACTCACCGTTCAAATTCAGTGGACGTTTTTGAAATTCCAGACCTATCACAGACTCTACCTAGAAAGGGAGATGACCCATTCCAGGCTCCTTCTACCACTGGAGGTGACCCATGTAAAGCTCGGGCTTCCAAGAAAGATGACCTATTCCAAGACCCTTATACCCAGGGACATGACCTATTTAAAACTCCTTACAAAAATGGAGAGTACCTATTAGCAGCTCCTCCTACAAATGCAAATGACCTGTTCAACAATCCTCCCACTAAGGCACCTGACCCGTTCACTGTTCCTTCCTCCAAGAGAGATTACCTTTTCAAATCTCCTACCACCAGCGGAGATGATTTATTCCGAGCCCCATTGTCCAGTCAAAAGGACCTCTTCCACTCCACTCCTTCTGAAACACCCAATCTATTTCAAGCTATGCCTTCTAGGTTATTTGACCCCTTCCAAACTCCCTCCTCTGTAGTGACTCCTGACATCTTTCAACCACCATCCAAGATGCAAGAAACATTCCAGTCCTCACCTAATGGCATTTTTCAGAGTGCCTTTTTCATTACTGACTCCAAAGTCAAGCAGTCCACTCCTTCATTCCCGACGTTACCAGGGCAGGGCACGGACATCTTCTCGGGGTCTGATTTTGAAAAGACTGCTGAACTCTTCAATGCATCGCTCTCGAACGCTAAGGTTTCCAACCTGGCCACACCCTCTGATAAACAATATGACATCTTCCTGACAAGCCCCCATGGAAGCAAATTTGACATTCTTCAGTCCACCCCAACTTCCCAGCGAAATGGTACGCTCCAGGCAACATCCCCGTCCCACATAGAGACCCCTAATGGTTCAGTCCAGGTAACTTCAAAGTCTCTCACATCTTCAGCCAGTCATTGGTTTCCAATATGATCTAGGCATACTTTGCCGCACTGAATAACGTTTTATTGTGAACTCTTAGCTGAAGACCACAAACAGGCCACCAAAACCAGCTCCTCGAAAAAGACATCCCAAGGTACCAAGTCAGGTAAGGTGGCAACGGTTGCTGTCAAAAATATTCACAATTGTATTTGTCTCTTTCCATGAGTCTCAACATACCTTTAGCTTTTTGTTGTGTCTGTCAATGTCTCACATTTTATCTCTGTTGTTTCTTTAGACCCAGGCTGGGCAACCGGCTCCAAAACCTGCACAACGAACCTTTCAGTCGAAGAACATTGCTCAGGTTGACTTTTGGCAACATTCAGTAGAGATGACTGTGTTGTATAGGAATCTTTTATTTTACCTTCATGCATACAAATTCTCATTGTGATAAATCTCTTTCAGCAGAGATCTATTTACTCAGCTGTTGATCTAACACTTTATGGTTTTACAGGACAACCAGTTAGAACAGGTTGAAGACAGCGCAGTCTATGAAGACATTCTTCTGACTGGACAGGTATGTTCTAGAGAGCTACCACTTTGGGTAAATGGCTGTGTGTTTTTATTAGATGTGCTTGTCAAAGGCAAAGCACAATTCTAGAGTTCTTTCACACTGTTATTACTTGAGTTTGTGAATCAAACAGCTTTTAAAACTTTTTAAACTTAAATAGACATAAATGGGATTTTTTCAATAGGATTTTTTCATTTATGAATACTAACAGTGCCTCTCACTTGAACCATTTAAGATACAGAGACCAAATCACATTGTTAGGCTATCCCTACTAAAATGCTTAAACATGTATCAACTGCAACTACATACATTTGCATAGATTTACACAGTATTAATTATCCCTAAAGGACTGTCTGAACTGTTCAAGCTAGAGACCAAACAGTTTTTGCTTCGTCCTTTAATTCTCTGATACTACTCTGATATTTACTTACAATCTGCAACATATGTTGAATATTTTAAAGCAAGCACCACTAACTTCTGAAGTTAAAATGTAGTTGACATTTTATACTATGACCTTAACCGCGTACACTGAAAAAAAACCGTGTTCAAATAATTTGACTTATTGCTGTTTGCACTGATCTGATTAAACACTTATCCTATCGACACCAAAACAGGAGAGGTGTGTCGAGGATTGGCCTGATGATAGTCCTGAGCTCAAACCTGACTGGAAACCTGTAAGAAACACTAAAATCAAGGCTTTTCAGACCATCTTTGGTTTACATTAAACTTTGTCTCCTTGCTCCACTCTTAACCTATTTTATTTTAAATCATTTTATCAAATATTAGTTGAATGAATAACTTGATTGATTGCTTTCTTATATCTTTCTCCAGTCTGGCACACTGAGGCTTAGGAGGGAGTCCATATTGGTAAGAAGGTCATCACACTTGTTTGTCTCCATTATTGGCTCAAAGAACATATGTTGTGGGAGTAAAGGTGAATGCTGCCTCTTCCTCATCTCTCTCACTCTGTCTCTGTCAGGTTAAAGCCAGAACTGATGGTGGGTTTGAAGAGCTGGAAGAGAATGGAATGGGAAAAGATGAAAAAAATGTAAGCGTTCCACTCTGATTACATAGGATATCTGAATAGACTACAATAACATCCCCTCTTTTTTTAATAAATGTTTTAACAGTAATTATTTTATTTCAGAAAAGGGGGAGAAAGTTCAAGGTATCCTTTCTCTCCAGAAGAGGATCAAAAGTAAGTCAAACATTTACGGACTTCTGATGATCTCTTCACTTTTGCTGCCTCATTCAATGTGCATGTTTCTATTCTATAGAATACATTTGCTGATGATTTGAAGAATGGTGACAGCAGCACACTACGTCGTGGATCGAAGGTAAAGGCTGTGGCATTTTTTATTGTTTGTATGTCTAATTGTGTATGAAGCTTTGTTGATTTTATTGTCAAGATTTTGTCATCTGTTTAGGAGACATTTTCTAAATCTAAGGATGGAGAGGGCAGTCGTTTTCGTCCGCGGTCAGAAGTGAGTGTTTTGGGCTCAACATTTATTAAGATTTTTTTACAACACTGCTGTTTGAGGTCTGGTCACACACGTTTTAATGGAAAATGTCTGGATTAACATGTCTTGATGGCTGAGAAAAATTTTCTGAGCCGATTAATGATATGAATATTTTAACCAGGAGGGCTTTTTGCATAAAGACTTCCCAAAGAAAGGGGTAGAGGTCTTTGAAGATGAAGACAAGGAAAATAACGTGGGGCATGGCAAAACGGTATTATTTTCCTTTGCGACCAGTTACCTGTTAGAATATCTTAATTTGTTGAGTAATTTTAATTAGTTTGGTAATTGTTTGGTATGCTTTCTGAAAGTAGGACTGTTTTTTTTCTATGTTAATTTATCTTTAATGGCCCAAAGCCACCCATATTTCCATAGATTTGTACCCCAGGGTGAACATTTCAGTTTGTTTCACCTCAGTGTCTATTGTATGGATTTAAAGAATAATAGGCTAATCGCTACTGTAAGTGTAGCATACTCAAAAAATAACAAACTGGGTAGGCTGGTTCTCAAGCTGGATTTGTCATAATAATTGAGGGAAGTCTTCAACACAGAATTATAGTGGAAGCCATTAACTTGAGTATAGGTCAATACCCTTGTTCCCTAAAGGAGGAAATTAGTAACAAAACATTATGGGTACATGCTCTCACCATCTGCACACCTGAACTCATTCTACAGTCATGCATTTTAAGAGCGTTTTTACAACATGTTTGTTTTATCTAGATGAACAAGACTTGTCATCAGACTTGCATCTGAGTTTTTTTTATTTATTTTTTTATTTGTTTTGAGTGTGTATTTGAGTGTATTTTGCGGTGACATATGAAGTCTGGTCCTGCTCCATATATAAACAGATTCAGAAAAAAATATTTTGGCATTGGGAAGCGACAAAAAAAAAAATCTCATGCTGGCATCCCCCAAATTACATTATCACAAAGTTAGAATTTTACCTTTCGGCATGACAATAAAATCAACCAAACTTAAGTAGATAGATCAGTGTCCTAGAATGGCTCAGTCAGATCCCCGACCTCAATCCTATATACATTCTATTGACTTGCCTAAAGAGTGCTGTGCACAGGAGATCCCCTCAGAGTTTGACTGGGCTTGTACTCTGCTGAGAGAGAAGAAAAATCAGGTTTGCTCCATGGATTAAGAACTATCCCAACAAACTTAACTGTAATCACTGAAATGGTTTAATTATTTTTCTGAGAAATTCTTCATTTGATTTTTGTCTTCAATCCAGTTGGTTCCAAGATCTTTTTAAAGGGCAAAAATAATCGGGGCACAATTTGTGTTGATTCAAAACTTTACATCAACAGAAGCTAAATTTTCCATAATGATGTGTACACTTGATATGTGACACTTCCAGTCTGTGGAACTAACACACAATACAACTGACACTGTAGGGGAGAATGACAACAAGAATTGCTTTTCTTTTCCCATGAGATGTTAGATTTTCTTTTTTAATTCGATACCTGAGCTTTCAAACTAATGGATTTAAAATATTTTTTTTTACTTAAGACAATTTTACCTAACCCACTCATCTTTGAATCTTTCCACTGTAATTGGAAAAAAAGAATATTGGTATTCAACCAAAATTGTAATTGTAGCTTTGTCAATATAAATATGAATCTGTGATTACATATTTCTATTTATTTTGCAGGAGGGCCTTCTTGGTGATGACTTTCCTCAGAAGGAAGCCGCTTTATCTTCATGGGCGAATGGAGATGACCAGATTGGGATGGAAGGTGGCGAACTGGTACTTTTCATCTTTTATATTAAATGTACTTGTTTGTTTACTTGTAAGGGGTTGCAAATTACATATTACAGAGCTACCTACTCCTTAATACCTTCAAGCGCAGCATACCTCAATCAGTCTGACCCCAAATATTCTCACCCTGAATAGGTCTGAGTTAGACTGTCAACACTTTCAAATTCCTTAGTATGTGTCTTGACCGCTCACCTTTGGTCACCTTCAACTATATCTAGAATTGCTTCCCTTGGAGGCTAGGTTAGCATAGAACTGCTTATCTTCAGAAAATTCACCTTTTCCAAATAGTCCCTAGAATAGTTCCATTGCCATCACCTTTGTTGTCTTTTGTAGACTTGGCTTTTGTTTTTTTCCATGGTCTTCTTTCCAGCACTGAATTTTGCCAATTAACTAATTGATAAGAATGTCCTTACTACTAAGCTGTGTGATTGTTTCACCTAGCTCTCTTAAATGTGCACATACTGTCAGTTGCTCTGTATAGGAGTGTATGCCATATGACTAAAATGTAGAATTGGTTTGTCGTTCTGTAATTCGGCTTTCTTAATCCACACTGCCAGGTATCAGTAAAATGACTTAAAGACTCAAACTTGACACTTCATCATACCTGCTTCTTTAGAAAATATAGTAATCAAGCTGCTCCATGATCTATGCACCATATACATCTGTTTTTGGTTTTTATGAATACATATACCACCTACACAGTACCCCGTAATGACAAAGCAAAAACACAATTTAAGTGTGCCAATTTATTGGAAAGGGGAATACTGAAACATCTCATATGCATAGGTAATCCGACCCTTTCCCATGACACTCCATATTGAGCTTGGATCCATCCTGTGTCCTTTGTTTGTCTCTAACAGTTGATTAGCTACTCTAACAGAGCTTTAGTGTTTCTCTGCAGATAACCATCTCTGCCACATTCCATCATTCATGGTAGGGTGGCTTAACACGTCTGAGTACCTGTTTAAAGGGTCTGAATACTGATGTACCTGATTTCAGTTTTTTTTTTCAATTAATTAATGCAAATGAAATGTTTTCACTTTGTCATTATGCAGTGTTTTCTGTAGATTGATAGCAAAAATTAATTATATAACACAACAAAATGTAAAGAATGGGTCTGAATTCTGTATTTGCATTTATTTCTGTGTATTGTTGTATTTGCAAATGTATGAGAATTGAGAATAAACATTGTTTCAAGGGACTTACCTGCTTCATTGGCAAAGTTAGCAGTCATATGAGCAATCTGTCTGTTTTGAAAGGTCACAGGCCTGTATGCGGAAGAAGATGAGCATGATGAGACGAGTCACCTTGTATGTTTCTTTCTTCTGCTTAACTTTTCTGAGGGTCGTGGTGCATAGCTATTTCATAAATGTTTTATTTTGCAAAATAATGTGTAAAATGTCAATCATTGAAACCTTTTCCATTTTTTTTAACAGAAAAGACATAAACTGATTAAAATGAAGTTTGTGCCTCGCAGAGGGTTGACAATCATCCGCGATAAGGTAAGGAAAAGTATACAGCAGCCTATGTGCATGTGCTTTAGTATCCACAATATTTTCCTGTCTAATGCTTAGCATGTTCTCTTGTAGAGTTCCCTCGATGAGCCAAAGAATGTTCGTGGACACACACCTCGCAGACAGTCCACTGGGCTTCTTGTATGTATATAATGGGTGCGAGAATGTGTGCGCACGTTACTTCCTTTACACTTCATTTGCCTGTATGCCCTAATCATGAGTGTTTGTAGTAATGGTATGTTTCTTAGGAGAAACCTCTTGATGAAACAATTGGTGCCTGTGGTTATACACCGAACAAGGCGAACAAGGTACTGGGAGTTGCTGTTCATGTACCGTTTGTGTATATATGGTTGTATTTGGTCATTATTTTAGCTCATTGTCAGCGGTCGGTAGCCTAGTGGCCAAGAGCGTTGGGTCAGTATATGATGGGTCAGTGATGCTAACCTGTGCCGACAATGGGAAACCAATCTTAATCGTTTTCTCTCCCTGAACAAGACAGAACTCTAACTGCTCCCAGGTCTTTGTAGTAAAAAGAGTATTAATTGCATGTATACCTGGTAAAAATAATAATTGTGACCTAAATTAGTCAATACTGCACATTCTGTTAACTGTACAAAACATTTCTGCAGGGCTTGTTAGATGAGGACTTAGTTCAAAAGGGGACTGGTTCCTTCTCTGCTAAAGAGATTAATGAATATCATCAGAATGGGATGGAAAACTACAAACCGGTACATCTTTCTGTTTTACATTTCCCTAATTTCTACCATCTGTGTTTCATTCACGCTGAGGACAATATATACATTGTTTTACTTCCACAGAAGAAACCGTTCAAATTCAAAGTTCGACATGAAAATCGTCAAAGATCTGCAGTAAGGTTTTTGTGTCTGGTTGCAATTTGTTTTGAGTGGAACAGTTTTATTTTTATTTTGTAGTGAATATAAGTGGACTAATTTTCATTCTCACAGAGTGCCGGGGGGGAGACTTCACTGGCTAGCAGTTCATGTCAGGACTCTCCACGAAGAAAATCTGCGGTTTGTTTTTTTTGTGCGATTAACAAATCATTTGAAAACATTCTGAGGTATTGTTTGTTTTCAAGTTAGAAATGTAACATTTGATGTGTTGTACAGGATGACTTTCTGGATGTTGATGTACCTCGAAAAGGAGCAGATCTCTTCTATGTTGGACAGATAGAGGAAGAACACAATGTGATGGGGGACTGCAAACCGGTACTTTCTATTTAATCCATATGACGTTCTCTTGTCTTCCATTGGATTGATCGCTCTAATTTAATTCTCCTGCATTCTCAACAGAAGAAACCATCTAAATTCAAGAAACCGTTTGCAAGTCGTAGGAAATCAGCCCCAATCCAGGTAATTATGTGTAAAGGCAGAGGGTATGTTTGGTTAGTTTTTTATAAAATGTGTCTATTTCATTGCTCAAAAATTTTCAGTGCGTTGTTATTATATTGGTCTATGAAAAACATCAGTATTATAAAACAGTTGTGGTTCTTATTAAACAAGTGTGCTATTATTCATTTACTTCAGGAAATATTTCAGCGTGAAAATTCAGGGATTATAACAGAACGCTATACACCTCTGCGAGCATCCCATGTGAGTGCCCTTTTATCTTGTTCCTCAAATATGTTTTCTGTGCGTAACTCTCATCACAATGATTATGGTGGAATTTTGACATGTTCCTGGGATATGGTTTTCAGGAGGGCTTTCTGGGTAATGAGACACCTCAGAGGAGGCCAGATCTGTTCTCAGCACGAGGAAATGAAGACGATTATGAACAAGATGATACTGCATTTAGCAAGCTGGTACTTCTACATTTTACTTTTATCCAAAGTGATTACTTCCATCCATTAGTCTAATCACTTGTGTCCTCTTACTACGCAATTTAATCCTGTTGTTAATCTATGTATTTCCACTACAGAATAAATCCTCAATTTCAGAAAGGGGTGTGTGCGCGGGCGGGTGTTTGTGTGTGGGTATGGTGTTAATGGCCTATGTTTACTGATGTTACTGTGTTTTCCTCAGAATCAAGAAAGAAATGGAGGGATGGCTGAGTACCCACCTGGAGCCACCTCTAGTGACTTCAACCTCTCAGAGGTACTGAGACACAGAACTTGCATAACCCCACAGGCAAACATTTGCTGATCTTTATTAGAGACAGACTTAAAATGTCTAGAGTCATCCTCCATTATTTGGCAACCACCATGGAATGCCAACAATAACAGCACGACATTAAGAAACCCTAACACACCCACATTGTTTTCAGTCGACACAGTCACATGGGCCTGAGGATTTGTGTAAAAGTCCACATGAAAGGTTGCCAAAGGTTATCTTGCCGTTTCACACAATTGTAGTATTCAATCATTTTATAGTCATGCAAATGAATGATTGTGTGTGAACTTTCTAACAACGATTGTTAACAGAATGTTAGAAATGTTAATATCAATGTAAAATATGTAATGCCATATCAGTAGTCTTCCTATAGTTAAGCGGTTATGATGCAAACTTTGCAAGAGGTAGGTTCTTATCTCAAGTAATTACTTTGTGTTAAAAGAGTTTGCCGTACATTTCAAATGATATGTTGACAAAAATGTTCCTGCCTTTGACCCATTACCCCCCCAGCTTCTCAGCGTCTTTTGCAATCCACTGGTTATTTCACTTTCCTGTCAGCCATTCCACAACTTCAGGTATTTGTGTTTGACAAGGAAGACGCATGCCCTCAGTCACCATTTTTGTATATTATTTGGTGTACTGGCCATCACTGAACTCTCTGTACAGGAGTCAATTTAAACAGTTGGATCATCTCTAAGTGAGGCTATGTGTTCTGGCTTTGGCCCAACCGGTTGATTTCCGTTTCCATCTGAAAAGTTTGATTGTTCTGGCAATTCTGAACTGGTTTTGGATGTGCTCAGATCCAGACTTTTACATTCATGGGTGTGGCTTTATTTTGGGCAGTTGCACTGGCAGCCACAGTTAGGCAACTAAACCGGTTCTGCTGCATACTGTAACAATCATGTCTGGTAAGAAGAACCGGGCCTCCAGAAAGATCCAGAAAGCTAACAATCAAGAGTTTCTAAACGCTATGGTTCTTGTAAAAGGCAGTTCAGCCTTATCCTTACATGAACAGTAATGTATCCAGAGTAGTATTTAAAAATGTTGACTTTACATTTGAATTGTTAATTATCCAGAGCAATTTATAGGAGCCATTAGGCTTATGGTCCTTGCACCAGTTCACAACCCCATATATTGGGTTAGGGGATCAAACCGGTGGTCTTTGGCTACTGGCCCAAGCTTTATCCATTAGGCTAACCTCCACACTACCACTTTTTTTTTTCACATAATCGTTCTCCCTCTCTCCATCTCGCTCGATCACACTTTTCATTCTCTCACATTGTTTTCTAACTCTCTCTCTACCTTTCTCCCTCTCACAGGCTGAGTGGCGTTCCGCTGAGATGGACGAACACATTTCAGAAGGTTTTGTGGACGAGGAGCCAGAAGGGGTGAGTCCATATCGGACTAGTTAAAACATTGACAAACGAATCACTCTCAGATTTTCTGTCCAGTTACAATGGTAAACGTTTTTAAATGTTAAAGCGGTGTCCCGAGACGATCAGTGTAGTCTGTTTTTCCCACAGGACACTGACAGCTTGATGGAGTGGTGGAACACTGTCGAACGTGAGTCTCACAAATACAAACACACACACTGGTACAATTGTATACACATTTTGTAATCCGGCGATTGTTTTTCCTCAGAATGGGATGAGCTGCCTTCTGATGATGAGAACATGTTGGCGAAGGAGGATGAGACGAGGTAAACTCTGACAGCTGACAAACAAAAGCTGTAGTCGCCGGACATCGAAACGTCGCTGACATTTGAAAACCTGTTCCATCTTATCTTTCTTGCTTTCTCTGTCTTTGGTTTCCTCCGTTTCTCCCTTGCCACGTCAGGTCGTTCACTCAGCTGGCAGAGAAGGTGCGCAAGGGCCTGCGCGTCTTCAACAAGCTATTCATGGAGCGCGCCGAGGTCCTCTGGCAGTACGTCATCCTGCTCAACGGCTTCGCCGACGACATCGCCGACTTTCACAAGAAGGCCAAGATCGGCAACATCACCGGCGGTACCACCGCTGCCATCGGAGGAGGCGCGGCCATCGTGGGCCTGGCCCTCGCCCCCTTCACCTTCGGCGCCTCGCTCATCGTCACGGCGGTGGGCGTTGGCGTGGCGGCGGCCGGTGGGATCACGTCAGCCTCCGCCACCATCTCGGACAATGTGAACAACATGAATGAGAGGAAGAAGGTGGAGGTGGTTCTGGAGCATTACCACGCAATGATGGAGGAGTTAAGGAAGGCCCTGAGGTTTGTGTGCGAGGGTCTGTATAGACTCAGGGGGCATCCTCTCCTCCGAGCCGGCACCCAGCACTACTCCGGGGACTGGGAGGTCCGCAGGGCCGTTCAAATGGCCAGCCTGGTTGAAAGACCTGTGTCGAGGGCCACAGAGTTAACGGAAGGAGCCACTGTGGCCCTCAGAAGGCTCTTTCAAGGAATGGATAAATACTTCACCAAGGACACCCGTGAACTGAAGAAGGGGTTTAAAAAAGCGGCTGTGTTAGCGATTCGTCAGGTGGCTCAGGTGCTGCATGAGGGCCTGGTGGAGCTGAACGGTATCAGGGAGGAGCTGCAGGATGCTAATGGGACTGTGTAAATACCTACAACTTCTACAGTGCAACTTGACTGAGTTATGTAACTCAAGGTCCCCCTCTACTGGCCAAACTGAAGACTTTTCAAGATCTCCTTGGATTATTGTGTTTTACATAAATTTAATAAGGACTTGGCCGACTATTATAGTTCCCGTTACCTTGTTCCTCATTGACAGTAAAGGAGAAATGGGGCATCTGCCTTTTGACCAAAGTGGTTTAAACTGATCATTCAGACAACTGAACAGCAAAGCAGTTGTATGGATGACTTTGCTGTTTTGATCTTGCATACATCTATTTTAGGCACCTTACAAAGCACTGTATTTCAGGAACAATTAAAACTGCTGAGATGCCTGTACTGCTGAGATGACTGTACTTGTTATGGCAATACATCCACAATAGGTCGATTTTTCTCATTACAGTATTGCTTTTGGTGCTGTGTGTTACCAGGAAATTATCCTTGTCATTAGACCTTGTTTAATTCATTAAAAGATTAAGTAAATGTTTCATATTGCGGTAATGGGATTACTGTATGTTTTGGATCCACATTTGGTATAATTTTAAAATGTGGAATAATTTAAATGTTAATAAATTATACTAAAATAAAGTACATTTTGAGAACGCTTAGAATTGTTACTATTCGACATTTGTTTTAATTTTTCACTTAAAATGTTTCAGCTTTAATGACGGATTTTCTCCTCATGTTACTGGCATTTTGGAAATATTGCTGGAGTTCAGGGATGCTGTACTTTTGTTGTGCATAAATCACTCGCATGTGAGAAGTAGATACTGTTGGGCGGGTCTACATGAAACTTCACAAAATCACAGAAAGGGGTGGTGGTTGCCCTTCAGCAGGGCGCAATGTTTCGGGAAATATTCTGATAGAAATATACTGTAACGTGCATGCATTTCTGAGATGTTAAACAAGCCATGACGTTGGCTCTATTTAGTCGTAATTCGACCTGAAACCTTTTTGTAGTGAACGTGATCAGGGTTTTTAACTTTTAGAGGTGGGTTCAAAAGAAACCATAGGGGAAGTGACTGAATTGTGTAAGTTCTGGTTTGTTTGTTTTTTTTCCGTTCACGTTTTTTTTATTACCGATTACTTAAACCGATTAACTAATCAAGGTAGGTATGAAATGTATTTAGAACACATTATGGTGTGATTAGTGATAACAACCAACTTTGTGTATAGGCTAAATATCCCACCCGTTTAGTGTATTGACATTGCTTAGAACACAAATTATGCTCAAGTTAGAAATGGATGATTCCAGCGGTATTGAGGTTTTTTGCACGAAAACTAATAACTATTGTGTCTCACCGAATGGATATGCACAATATTAGTAGGAAGCTTAGTAATTAAGCTTCTGTTTTGTGGGTCTAAACCTGGAAGAAATGTATAGGCCTACCTTGATGAGTTTAAAGTATAGCTTCGGAGCTTTTTAAATTCACTAATGTTTTTTGGAAGGAAAGTAGACTGGGCATAGCCGTTTTAATGAAACATTTCGAATGGAACACGGTACATTTCGTAACTATTGGAATTTACTTTCATAGAAATATGTTCCCCTATACGTTAGAGTCAGAAATAGACATAGTAAATCAGTAATTATTTGTTCAGAAAAATCTGTCAAGATATGTTGTCATTCAGACTGTCATACATTATGATTGCCTTACAGGTAGCTTAAGGCCAAGCACCACACCCTTAAAGATTTGTTTTTTTTTCTGTTTGTTGAGTGTTTGGTTGTGTTTGTGTTCCTGCTTTACTGAATAGTAAAACATGGACAGCCATCAGTCCTAGTGAGGACATATGGCCAATCTTCACCTTAACAAGAAGCTTTATCTGACTTCGGGTTAAGTTTAGAGTAAGGCTTTGAATAAGTGTTAAGATTTGGCATTAAAGGGTAGGGTTAGGTTAAGGTTAGCCATAAAGGTTAGGTAATTCAGGTTGAAGATGGGGTTAAGGGTTATGTAAAAGTTATTTTTGATAGTGTTAAATTGCCTTGATAGTAAAACCTTTGTGAGGGAGATATAGTTACCAAATATGTGAACGAGACAAGTGCTTCAGCTTGACACTGAATAAAATGTTTTGTGGGCTGTTCATTACAGAAATTAACTCCAGGACTTTAGATAAATTGTTGTTGAAGGCTTTAAAACATAAAAAACTACCATTAAAGCTATAATAAAAGCATTGTAGTGCTGTATTTTCAGAAGTGTAGAAAGGTTATCAGTCATCGCTACTGACATCTACATGTAGAACTGTTCTATGTCTGTAAAGGGTATAATCTTGCCTGGTTCTAGTCTGGCTGACTCGAGCTCTCTTGAGTCACTGTGGTCCCATGGGACGTGTTTGCCAGGCTGTTAATGATTAACAACTAATTCATTGTAAGTCTGAAGAATACATCTCAGAATAAGCAAAAGAATAACAAAGTGAATGTACAAGATTCTTCAGCTATGATACATCAACGTCCATCACATCAACTGTTATAAATATTATGGATTTCATAATGCTGAAAAGGACTCTGGCTGACAACAATGAAAAAGGAGAAACCAGTTATAGACCCTGTGACATAAATGTGACATAGATGATCCATTGAAAGAATAGAATTATAAAGATAATTTGATTTGAAATAAAAAATTGTTTAGAAACACTGAGTGGTTATATTGACAACTATGATGTGCGTATGTGAGTGTATGCTTTTTTGTGTCCTGTTTTCAAGTGTTTTTCATCATGTGATCTTTATGTAGGTCACACATTGTGAATATTTTCTCTAGGAGGTGATCTACCCCAGTGGTTTCACCCAGACCCAGAAGTGAGGTAGGACACTGATACCACATATATGCTCACATTTCCATCAACTTTTTTAGAGAACAAACACTATCCCTAAAACCTACAATGACCCTAACCGTATTGTTAAAAACATAGACATTCTGCATGTACCTAACCTAACTCTTAACGCCTAAACCTTAAACTAACCCAAATTGTAATACTGATCCCAATTGTATGTTTTAACGTACACCTAACCCCTAAGCCGAAAGAAAATAACTTCCTTTAAGCAAAGTTGCATTCATTTGTTCTGTCATGTTCTGTAACCAGTTTATGTCCGTCTGTCCGTTAACAGGAGATGAGCAACTCAATCAAACACAGCTTGAAAAAAGAGAATGCAAGCAGTAACTCACAGGTATAAGACATATTTACAACACTGTACTGACACACATACATTGTCTTCAGAAAGTATTCAGGCCTCTTCACTTTCTCCACATTTCTTTGTGTTATAGACTGAATTTATAATTTATTAAAAAATGTTTTTATCAACAATACCACAATGATAAAGTAAAAGCAGGGTTTTAGAAATGTGTGCCAATGTATTGAAACTAAAAATCTAAAATCTCATGTATGTAGGTATTCACTTTGCTCAGTACTTTGTAGAAGTGACTTTGTCAGCAGTCATAGCTTCTCCTTGGGTATGTTTCCACCAGCTTTGCACACCTGGATTTGGGCAGTTTCTCCCATTCTTTATTCAAGCTCTGTCAGATTGGATGGGGAGCGTTCGTAAATTGCGATCTTCAGGTCTCAATGCAGCTGTTCAGTTGGGTTCAACTCCTGGGTTTGCCTGGGTTTTCCTGGTTTTGCCTGGGCGATTCAAGGACATTCACAGATTTGTTCCGAAACCACTCCTGCGTTGTCTTTGCTGTAGTTTCAGGTCGTTGTCGTGCTGAAAGATGAATCTTCATCCCCAGTCTGAAGCCATATGGGCTAAGGATCATGTTTACTTCAAGGACGTCTATGTATTTAGCTCGGTTCATCCCTCACACATGGTTGTCATTTCTGGCAGGTTCCCCTATCTCTTCAGAGAAACTATGAAGCATACTGTAAAGTGCCAACACCCTTTCCCAGTTACTTAGTTTGACTGGGTGGCTAACTCTAGGAAAATTCTTAGGGTTCCCAACTCCTTCCATTTCACAATGATGGTGCCCACTGTATTTATGGAAACTTTCCACTTTTTGCTTTAAACATATTTTTTGTTTATGTCAAGAATGATCAAAGGACACAGGATGCATGGAGCTCAATTTGGAGTGTCACGGAAAAGGGTTTGGATAGTTAAAGTTGTGCTCAAAAGTTTGCATACCCTTGGAGAATTGGTAATAATGTACCATTTGTAAAGAAAACATGAGTGAGAAGGCACAACACGTCTTTTATTTCTTATGGGATTCACATTCACCTGAGGGTCATAACAGAATGGGACAATCATAAAACAAAACATGGTAACAAAGAAAAACATGAACTGACCCCTGTTCAAAAGTCTGCATACCCTTAGTTCTTAATACTGTGTATTGCCCCCTTTAGCATCAATGGCAGCGTGCAGTCTTTTGTAATAGTTGTCTCTGAGGCCCCAAATTCTTACAGGTGGTATAGCTGCCCATTCGTCTAGGCAAAATGCCTCCAGGTCATGCAAAGTCTTTGGTCGTCTTGCATGTACCGCACGTTTCAGATCTCCCCTGAGTGGCTCAATGATATTACGGTCAGGAGACTGTATTGGCCACTCCTGAACCTTCACCTTTTTTCTGCTGTAACCACTGGAGGGTCAACTTGGCCTTGTCCTTTGGGTCATTGTCGTGCTGGAAAGTCCAAGAGCATCCCATGCGCAGCTTTCATGCAGAAGAATGCAAATGCCATCAATTAATTTTCACAAGATTTCCCGTGTCTTTAGAGCTCGCACACCCCCAAAACATCAGTGAGCCACCACCATGCTTCACAGTGGGGATGGTATTCTGTTCACTATAGGCCTCGTTGACCCCTCTCCAAACATAGCGCTTATGGTTGTGACCATAAAGCTCTTTTTTGGTCTCGTCACTCCAAATTACAGTGTCCCAGAAGCTGTGAGGCGTGTCAAGATGTTGTCGGGCATATTGTAACCAGACTTTTTTGTGGCATTGGCACAGTAAATGCTTCTTTCTGGCAACTTGACCATGCAGCTGATTTTTGTTCAAGTATCGTCATATTGAGCTCCTTGAAACAACCACAATGTCTTTTTCTAGAGCAGCCTGTATTTCTCCTGAGGTTACTTGTGGGTTTTTCTTTGTATCCCAAACAATTCTTCTGGCAGTTTTTGCTGAAATCTTTCTTGGTCTACCTGACCTTGGCTTGGTATCAAGAGATCCCAGAATTTTCCAGTTCTTAATAAGTGATTGAACAGTACTGAGTGGCATTTGCAAGGCTTTGGATATCTTTTTTTATCCATTTCCATCTTTATAAAGTTCCATTACCTTGTTATGCAGGTCTTTTGACAGTTCTTTTCTGCTCCCAAAGGCTCAGTATCTAGCCTGCTCAGTGCATCCACGTGAGAGCTAATAAACTCATTGACAATTTATACACAGACACTAATTGCAGTTTAAAAAGACACAGGTGTGCGAAATTCACCTTTAATTGCCATTTTCGCCTGTGTGTGCCACCTGGTGTGTCTGTAACAAGGCCAAACATTCAAGGGTATGTAAGCTTTTGGGTGATTTCTGTTATCATTATGATTTAAAAAGGAGTCAAACAACTATGTCATAATAAATGGCTTCATATGATCACTATCCTTAAATAAAATACATTTTTTTGCATGATCAGTCATATTTTCAAAATCAATGCCAAAATTTCACAATCTCTTGTGAAATTTCACAATTTTCAATTTTTTGCAGGGCACTTATGAGCACGCATGCAGCCAACTGTATGTAAATGAGATTGTTTAAGAGATTGTTTAATTTTTTGTTTTCCAAAAATTAGCACACATTTCTATTATAGGGTATTGCGAGGTATTTCAGTCAAGAATGTATTACCTTTGTAAACCAACAAAGTGTGGAGTAATTAGGGGTCTGAATACTTTCTGAACGCACATAAGTTGTGTATCCCTGTTTCCAAATGTAGGGTCTCAACCCTTGTTGAAGATAGTAATGTGAGAGAACCTAAACGCACTGTGTGGTTTATAAAACCGTGCTTACTTCACTATTCACCAATAGCTGCAATAATGCTTGCCGCTATAATGGTGGCTACACAACAGCTAGCATTTTCTCATAAGACTTGTCCATCTAATTGCTAAAGACAATCATTGAAGTTAAATGATAGAATATTAGTTTCAGTTCTTCACGTGAGAAAATGGGCTAATTTACAAGTATGTGTTGTAAGTGGGCGCTTGCACGTAGGTGTACCGGGGACAGTTAGCAAGATTATGCTCACATCGAACTACGACCAAACTGGTGTCATTCTACACACACACATACCCAAAATGCTGTACTGCTGTAACTGTTTATGTTGACAAGACACCAGACTAAGTGAATTATCTTGGTATGAATCATTAACTAAATGCATTAGTTGCAGTAATGGTGCCCTTTGAAATCCCAACAATGCTATCCTCAGTCCCATGCATATATGCTAACACACAGAGCTATTGAGACAGCCAAACTGTCGAGATGTACAGATCTGTGCATAATGGCATGGCTTTGTACACTTGCACTGATGTGACATCATAGGCTTCTGATTATCTTGTGAGTATAGCGCAATCCGCAGATTGTGTTGAAAGCGATTGTTTATCCTTGCTGGATAATTCCCCCCAAAACCGCCTGTTGATTGCAACAGGCTGTGGTTCCCTGCTCCTCTTGACAATAACTGTGAAGAGTGGGCTGTTTTTATTGCGCTCAAATGTTTGCAAAGCTCTTTTGGAACCAAGGGAATGCTTCAACTGCAACCAGTGGTACCTGCTCAGCCAAGCCACTTGGTGGTGCCACCCCCTTGAAGAGTGCAAGGACCTGCATTGTCTTTGCCAAAGACGCCACTATCACCACCCCACTTGACAAAGACATGCAGTTTTCTTTGCTCATTCTGGGCAAGACCAGACAGGCCTGATGAATACAGAAAGAAGACTGACTGCCACGGAGTCCTGGTTGAAGGAACACCATTTCCCCCCATTTAATGAAAATAAGAACAAAATATATTGCAATTCTTCATTTCCCTGAGCCATCTTTGACCATTGAAATGCGTAGATTGAAAATTAGAAGATATTTACATATGCAGCTATTATTTGGTAATAAGATGATGGATTTGAGCTCATCCATACCTAGATGCAAGGTCATAGATCCATTAAAATAACATTGTGATGTCATGATTTGAGACATATGTTCCATCTTACCTGAACAGGCTGATTTTCCAGGCATTTAATTCCATTTTAAAACAGTTACCCGAAAAAAGGCATTTTCATATTGTTTTCTAAATGTCAGTGTAATTTCAAACTCATTGTGTGGCAATGTAATACATTAAATCTCATTTTAGTTGCTCTCCCAAAACAAGGTATTAAAAGGTTTCGATTTATCTGTGTATGGCTACAACTATGGATGGATTAGCAGCCCTTTGACTGTGGATTTTGTGATGAGATGTGTTTTTCTTTGTGTCCAATAGAAGACTGGGGTGATGGCAATCATGCACAAAGTAAATCCATTCAAATCCTCAACACAGGTAACTTATATTAGCGTTAGTAAATAGAATACTAGCGCTGATATTTCTAGACTGATAACATTGTTTTCCTAGACTGCTCCCCAATCACTTTGTTCTTCAATGCTTTTATTCAAAACAATAACCTTACAAGTTAGCACGATGTAGAAAATATAATATGGTTGCAGGGTGCCATCATTGCGGTCAGGAGTTTGAATCTTAATCGCAGTATGCCAACAATGTCCGGGGTGCCTTGCATGTGACTCTGCAAATTTTTCCAGCAGACTAAGACTCTGTATTTCTTTACAAACCATGGAAATGTCGGTGCAGTGGCGCTTTAAAACCATTTCTAGAGAAGGTTTTGTGCCAGCATTTAAAAAGCTGTAGTTTGCCCTTACCGACATGCCAAACTATGCCGTAACCAATGGGCTTCTGAGGTGTCACAGTCAATATGTTTGAAAAGTTTTAGTTTTGGTGTTGCTTTTCAGGACATAATATATAAGATATGCTAATAGCACATTTGCTGTCAGGGCTGAAGTAAGAGGTTAACACTTGTGACATAAAGATAGAGATAAAGGCCCAGGTTACTATATTCATTGATCCCTCTCTTCCTTCCAGGCCTCCTCTACCGTCAGTAAAGCTCCAGCCTTAGTGAAAACAGGGGAGGGAAATGTATCTGACTCAAAACAGGTACATTTTGTGCTCTGCATGCTCTACACATCAATCCAAACGAGTCCCACTCATCTGACTACTGGTCATTTGCATTTTTGTCTTTAGTAATGATCTGTCATTTCATTAACCTTGTTATTTGCTTGGTATTTCACATCCAATCCTCAAGTATTACCCAATATCCACTCACTCATACAAGAATGTGTTACATTTGGTACCCATTTGTGTGTGCACATGTCTGTTTTAGTTAAGGAAAGAGGACTCTCATGCAGACATGGTGGATCAGGAAACGCTACCAGAAGGCCAACCGGTAAACCTTAGTATTGGAATGTGTTAGTGAGAATAGTAACATTGTACGATCTGCTGCATGGAGAAGTTGTGTTGAATTTCGACATCTTCCAGAACCCTGGATTGTTGACTGGAATTATGCAGAGAGTCAACCCATTCAAGTCTACTGCAAAGCCACAGGTAGTGAATATTAGGATGATGATGGTTTGCTTGTCACCTTACAGTTTACTTACTCAAACGTACTGGTGACAGATGATGTCCAAAAAAAATGATGTCCTTCTTTTATAACACAAAATATTTCATTCAGACTTATCGATGAAACTATGCAACTAATACAAAACAGCAAACATTCCAGTTACACCACTTCTCTCCAGTACTGGTGGTCTGGCAGGGAGCAGCTCCACAGAAGAGAGCTCATTTGGTACCTATTTGTGTGAGTTTCAGTTGAAAAAGGAGAACCCTACAGGAGACACTGTGGATCACCTTGTGACTGAGAAGCAGCCAGAAGACAAGCGGGTAAACCTGTTCATCCATGTACAGTAAAGTATATACATGAATAGATATGAATATAAGAACAACATCCATAACTTGTAACACAGTGGTCACACACTTGTGTTTTGTTAAAGGTTCAGGGATGCGTCTGAAATGTAACTACAGTGAAATTAATTGACAGCATTTTAAAAACATGGCCTAACCATCCAACAATTGACGCTATAGTTTTACTTTTTATTTTTGGTCTGTTAATATACAGTACTTGTCTTTAACATTGCTCTTTCTTTACCAATATCAGAGTAAAACAGGTTGATGCTTTGGAATTTGATGTGTACAACAGTTGAACTAGATCATAAGTACTTCATAGTTTTTGATTCAAGAATCAGTATGTATAAAACATTTTTAAGTCAAGAAATGTATGTTGAAGCTAAAGAGCTCAGCTTTCAGTGTAATCATATTGAAAGTAATTTATCCATTCTTACACAGAACCCTGGAATGTTCTCAGGAATGATGCTGAGAGTGAACCCATTCAAATCTACAGCACAGAATCCGGTACAGATTAGGATCATGGTGGTGACGATGACAGTGATGTTAATAATCTTGCATTATTATGCAAACAAAAATTCCCTTTCACTGCTGCATAATCCTGAAACACCATTTTGGTTTTCCTTACCGTACAGTTTTTTTTATTTTTCTGGCGTGCTCAGTCCACACACAACAAGCTGTCTTCTGGTGCTGACTTGTCTTACAAGAAGAGAGGTACAGGGAAATACAGCTCTGAAAAAATTAAGAATCACTGCACCTTTTCTTTCCTTTCCAAAAAAGTTATAAAGGAAAGTTTTGAGTGAGGAACAGAAGCGTTCAATTTGCAGTGGTCTCTTAATTTTAACCCTTCTGTTCCTCACTCAAAACCTTCCTTTCCAACTTTTTGGGAAAGGAAAGAAAAAGGTGCAGTGGTCTCTTAATTTTTTCCAGAGCTGTATTTAGGTATTCCTCATTCTTAAGTCTATACAGCCTCTACCCCTATTCATTCAATGCCCGACCTGTATACTGCATATGGACAGGGCTACCAGAACACCAAGCCTTTGTTATTTTAGGAGATATTCGATGTTTTCATTTGTATGTTTCAGGTGTTAAATGAGGGCCGACCAAGCGACACTGTGGAACAGCACGTTCCAGATAAGGTACCTGTGATGGACAGTGATGTACATTCTATATCATATTTCAAAGTTATGCTACAAATGGACGTGTTCTATTTTGTCTCTATTTTTTTCAGGACTCCCAGCCTATTTTGTGTGATCAGTCCTCATGTGCTGGCAGTTTGGCTGAGAGTAACACCTCCGCAGGTCAACAGGTAAATCCATAAAACCCAGCTGTTAAGGCTTAAATCATCTTAGTAGAAAACAAACATTTCTTTGTTTGTCTCACCTCGCTAGAACGGGTCAATGGGCTGCGTTCAAGTTTTAGGGTGTGTGATGCTGTCATGTTTCAGGAACACTGGTTGTTCTTGTTTTGCTTCTGGCTATGAAAGCTAGTGAAATTGTAAGAAGTCTTACTAGAATGGAATGCCAGGTGGTCACATGTCCCATTCCGAGGTGCTCATGCCTTTCATCAAAAGCTTGTCTGGTGTGTCTAGAATTGGGTCATGCTTCTGCTGCTCTTGTCCATCCCAGTTTGGTCAATTGATTGTCCTTAAATTTATATATACACAAAGAATATACACAAAATTTGTATATTTTTTGGATATTTTGAGCTTCCAACTTAAGAGGAGACTGTCACAATATACAAAAGGAAACATACAAATATGCATTTAAAGCAAATTGAAGTTAATTTATATATCACATTCCTTACATTAATAAAAGGGGATTGTTTCTTTTTAACATTAACATATCATAAAATATTCTTGTCTTGCTGTCACTCCCTCCCTCCCTACTTTTCAAGGAGACTAAGCCGTTGCACAGATATTCTTCCTCCAGTTCAGACAGTCTGTATGACATCAACTTCAGCCCGTCAGAAAATCCGGTATTGCATTCTGTCTGTAATGTCCTGCCTGGGAAAATACAAAATGTTTCATGTACTTAACACCCATGGTGACCCAAAATAACTCCATGATTTGTTACAGACCGTGTGGTACACAAACAATGATGCCATGTCTTCAGTAACAAGTGAACATCCACCACCAGAGCATACTGGGGTATGCTATTAAACACCACATCAACCTATTATTATTATTATTAATTATTATGGTGAAGTTATAGTGATGTGCTACTCATTGACCAAAAAGTGAGAAATGTATGACATTGATGATCATTATAATGCTATATCATAGGAAAAAGTAAGAGTAATTATGAAGCACTATGTTGCTGTACACTACATTGTAAGTGATTAAACTTATAATGCATTTCAGGTATTCGTACATGAAATTATAATTCTTTATGAGTGTCTATAACTCTTATTCTGTATTATTACTGTATTATATTGTATATTGACTACATGTATCTGGAATGTGATTATGCAAGATGGAAATAATTGCCAAAGTCCTTTTTAGAGAGAGCAAAAACAATTAAAATGAATATTCTGCATGGAATTAGCTATATGTCGAATTCAACTATTTCTCCCCGGGGCGACTATCATGACAGGCCCCATAGCTCTCCATTTCAGATAGGGTTGGGTTTGTTCAAACTACCTCCCTGCCCTAAGTACAGTACATAGGTTTAAGTATAATGGGCCTGGTTTGTGTCATTTTTTCCAGAAACCCGGCTGTTTAGTTAAATAATCTGATGCAAATGAATTACTAATATTAAGAATCTTAGGGAAAATGACATGTTGATGACACAACGGGTTTAGGACAATAATTCACTATTAATTCAAGAAATGTAAACAAGTAAATAGTTTTCATCATCAATAGCACAAAACCTCATTCCACCATTCCACACAAAATGTAATTCAGTTAAAGGCCAAATGTAATTGACTTATAACCTTATCACAATTACTAAATTTAAATAACAAGAAAACAGATGTTACCTTTTAAAACCACATAACAGTTGTCCTCTCCCCCTCAATGTAAATTAGCTCTCATATAAAAACATAAAACTCAAAAACCGATGTAAAACTATAAATAGAAATATCCTGATCATTACTGTTAAATAACTAATAATTAAAAATAAAAAACTCACAATAACCTAGTTGCATAAGTGTGCACACCCTTAAACTAATACTTTGTTGAAGCACCTTTTGATTTTATTACAGCACTCAGTCTTTTTGGGAAGGAGTCTATTAGCATGGCACATCTTGACGTGGCAATATTTGCCCACTCTTCTTTGCAAAAGCGCTCCAAATTTGTCAGATTGCGAGGACATCTCCTGTGCACATCCCTCTTCAGACCACCCCACAGATGTTCAGTTGGATTCAGGTCTGGGCTCTGACTGGGCCATTCCAAAACGTTAATCTTCTTCTGGTGAAGCCATGCTTTTGTGGATTTGGATGTTTGCTTTGGGTCGTTGTCGTGCTGAAAGGTGAACTTCCTCTTCATCTTCAGGTTTCTAACGGACGCCTGCAGGTTTTGTGCCAAAATTGCCTGGTATTTTCATTTTCTTTTCATAATTCCCTCCACCCTGACTAAGGCCCCGGTTACAGCTGAAGAAAAACAGCCCCAAAGCATGATGCTGCCACCACCATGCTTCACTGTGGGTATGATGTTCTTTGGGTAATGTGCAGTGTTGTTTTTGCGCCAAACGTACCTATTGGAATTATGGCCAAAAAGTTTAAACTTGGTTTCATCAGACCATAACACATTTTCTCACATGCTTTTGGGGGACTTGATGTTGGTTTTTGCAAACTTCAGCCGGGCTTGGATGTTTTTCTTTGTAAGAAAAGGCTCCCGTCTTGCCACCCTACCCCATAGCCCATTCATATGAAGAATACGGGAGATTGTTGTCACATGTAGCTCACAGCCAGTACTTGCCAGAAATTCCTGCAGTTCCTTTAATGTTGCTGTAGGCCTCTTGGAAGCCTCCCTGACTAGTTTTCTTCTTGTCTTTTCATCAATTTTGGAGGGACGTCCAGTTCTTGGTAATGTCTCTGTTGTGCCATATTTTCTCCACTTGATGATGACTGTCTTCATTGTGTTCCATGGTATATCTAATGCTTTGGAAATTCTTTTGTACCCTTCTCCTGACTGATATCTTTCAATGAGATCCCTCTGATGCTTTGGAAGCTCTCTGCAGACCATGGCTTTTGCTCTGAGATGCAACTGAGAAATTGTCTGGAAAATCCTACTAGAACAGCTGAACTTTATTTGTGATTAATCAGAGTCACTTTAAATGATGGCAGGTGTGTAATGACTTCTATTTAACCTGAGTTTGAATGTGATTGGTTAATTCTGAGCACAGCCACATCCCCAGTTATAAGAGGGTGTGCACACTTATGCAACCAGGTTATTGTAAGGTTTGTATTTTTCATTTTTCTCCCTCGAAGATTTCAGTTTGTTTTTCAATTGAAAAAGTTCTGACATGATTTATCTTTGTCTCATTCTTTTACATCACAAAAACCTGGCATTTTAACAGGGGTGTGTAGACTTTATATCCTCTGTAGAGTCCCGTAACTGGAGGGACTTTGTATTAAAAGGGCTTCAATTCCTGCACGGTTCACAGTTTATGAACTACCCTCAAATTAAACTCATCTATTACATGAAGGTTCACTGTTCCTCCCTCTCTCCCTTTTCAGGAGACTCAGTCGTTATACAGGGATTCTTCCTCCAGTTCTGACAGTCTGAATGACATTGTCTTCAGCCCTAATGAGAATTCGGTACAACAACCTGTCTATAATGTCCCACCTGCAAAAATACATCATGTTTTATCAATTTTACACACAAGTTTGAGCCATAATAGCAACACGATTTGTTACAGACCGTGTGGTACACACAATATGATGCCATCTCTTTATTAGCAACTGAACATCCACCACCACAGGAAAATAAGAAAAGGACTGGGGTATGTTACATATGAGTCATACTACTGTTATACACTCTTCATTGTCATTCAGTGAATTATCAATTCATTGTCAAGTAAATGTTCACTGAAAAATCTCACTTTTATTCTGTTAACTTATACCCAAATAAATTCCCGTACAGGCCATTTAAAAATTGCTCGCTATTTCTTAATAGAGGATCCTGAAAATAATTATGCCATAACTGGCATCATCCCACATCATCCCTTTGAAACATTTGTAGAGTACGACCTTGCCTTACACATGAAGCTGTGCAGGTCTTAATCCAGGCATCTCACGTCTGGACTATTGCAACACACACTTGGTTGGGCTCTCTGCTTTTACCAGACCCCTCCATCTGCACTAGACCATGGTGCTCGCCTCCAGAGCAGCAAGGGTAACTGAATTACACAATGTAGCTTGTTTTCATAATGCTTATCCTGTTACATGTGGCATTTTCTCACCCCATTTCCAGATTGTCTCACTTAATTCAAGTATTTTTCTCCCTGCTTTTATTAGGAATATGTTGCATTTCTGTATTTTTGTTTGCCTGAGGTAGATATTTCTAATATGAAAGATTCTCCCAGTTGACCTTTTCCTCTTACTCATCCCTGTCTTTTCCACTCTAGGTGTTCTTTTGTTTTTTTTTTCATATGTAAAATTATTTAACCATTTATTTTCATTTTTATTTTACCACAGAATGTTGATGCTCAAGCTGCAGCTCAGGGGGGCGTCATGGATATTCAGACACTGGGGTTGACTCCAGTGCCAGTAACTAGTGAAGGAAGCACAGTAGACAGTGAGGATGTACGTATCAACACACATGTTCTATATTGCAATATAATTATTTTTAACTAATTATGACATGCTTGTATTGCATTGCAACACTATGACACTGGAGATAGCTCTGGTGCCAGTAACCAGTGAAGGAAGCCGACAAAGACATATATAAATAGCATGCTTTGTGTCACATTGTACAGCCTCCTAATTTACTACGACTAACTGGTTAAGAATGTATGGCTTACATTTCAAACCCTAGAGCATAGACAGGTGTAATAATAGACCTGCATCATGTTATGTATAAGTGATTAATAGTTTTTCATTCTTAGGATGTGGACAGCCTTATGGATTGGTGGAAAACAGTTGAGGGTATGTTTGACATAGAGAACAATTTTTTACCAGTGTGTAGCTCTGTATATGTACAGTAACAGTAAGTGGTGTCTATTAGCCCATGAGGGGCATTGGGTCATTGGCTGCAAGATCAAATCTTAAGATGATGAGATGAAACAAATCTGTCGTCTGTCCTTGAGCAAGGCAGTTAACCTTAATTGCTTCCAGGGTGCCTGATGCTGACATTAACATTTCTCTTGGACATTGTGTCAAATGACTAAACAAAAATAAGGTAAGCAAGGTTATTTAACTACAGCTAATATGTCTTCCTCATCCAGGTTGGGAAACTTGGAATGAGGCCAACACCTTCGAAGAGGATGAAGGAGAGATGTGAGTTATTTCATGTATTACGTTTTCATGGGTGTCAGACAGCATGTGTTAAGTTAAATCTTTAGGGAACCCAATCTGCACTTAATAAAGCTAAGTAATAATGTATAGTTGATTTTTGAGGCTTACTGTTCCTGATTCCAAAGGCACTCTGGTTAGAAATGATTTTTCCCTCTCCATTATCCCCCACCATCCTTTTCATAATTTTTACTTTCCTTTTTTCCACCGTCCATCTCTCTTTCCAGAGCGGTGGTGGCGGTAGCGGACCGAGTCTTCCTGGCAGCCCGCCTCTTCGTGCGCCTCTTCAACCAGCGAGGCTGCTCCTTGCAGCAACAGATCCTGGAGCTGCTCTCGTTGGCCGACGCCGCCGACAGCTTCCACAAGAAGACGGTGACGGCCCGGGTGGGGGGCGGGGTCGCCAGCGTAGCAGGGAGCATCACCACCATCACTGGACTCATCCTGGCGCCCTTCACCATGGGGACGTCACTCATCGTCACCGCGGTGGGCATCGGCGTGGCGACCGCCGGCGGTGTGGCGTCTGCCTCTGCAAATATTACCGATACAGTCCACTCCAAGACAGACAGGAAGAAGGTGGAGAAGATGATTCAAGATTACCAGGAGGAGATTAAGGATATCAAGGAGTGTCTGGAATTTTTGCAGGTAGGTGTAAGGCTTAGATATAAAATCAGCACAAGGATATTGCTGATGTCACCCATGCATTGCAGTGGAAGAGTCCGACTTGACAAGAGGCCGAAAGTAGTCGAAATCGAACCTGCCGTTGTGCGACTTGGCTTCAACAGCGATACTTTTAGGGAGAGGTGAAACTTTGTGGGAAATGCCGTCAATAAGGTGCATTATAGATTTTTCATTTTAAATTTGCAGTTATCTGCAAATTAATGATAACACCCAGCAGTGATGCCGACGGGGGGGGGTCAACGTTCATGACAACGTTCGTGAACTTTATCCCGGGCCCAGGCCTGGGGGGCCCATTTGGTTGGCTTAAATATAATTATTAATTAGCCAGTCAATGTTAGTATTCAGTACTATCGAGAAAGTTACACATTTGTTAAACAGAATAATTGCATTGATGAAGGGATTCAAGTATTGCTGTTTTTTATATAGCGTTATGATTAAACCTTTTTCCGTAAAAATGGTTTGTACTACCAACAGCCAATCAGTGATACCCTAACACTTACAGCCTTAAGTTAATTTTTTCCGGAGCTGTATATAGCATAAGTACAAATTTTGTCCTCCATTTCTGTGCTCCTAGTTTTGGTTGCATGGTGGCAATGTTTTAGCCAGAAAGCTACTGTAGTTAGACAAACCTATGATGGTTAAAGTTGAACAACTAGGCAGGATTTTGTCAATAAAAAAACAATTACAGCATTTTGCAATTACTCACCTGTCAGAAAGCGGTTCCACACCAATGCCCGATAGAGAATGATGTTCAGTATAATATGAAAAATAGAATTACCTGTTCCAAAACAAGTGCCAACTCAGAGTTCAACGTTCTTCTTAGCCTTGCTAACATTTGCTTAGGGTTCCTGGTAGATAGCTATAGAGAGTTGGTCTAAGTCTTCTTTCGCTTCTTTGCCGTTTTCGTAGTGTATGCTGTAGTAGACAATCAATCAATCAAATTTATCAATCAAATTTATTTATAAAGCCCTTTTTACATCAGCAGTTGTCACAAAGTGCTTTTACAAAACACCCGGCCTTAAAACCCCAAGGAGCAAACAACAGTAGTGTTGAATTTCAGTGGCTAGGAAAAACTCCCTAAGAAGGCCGAAATTTAGGAAGAAACCTAGAGAGGACCCAGGCTCAGAGGGGTGACCAGTCCT
>JACXGI010001418.1:0-31287 GCA_016801175.1 Esox masquinongy | reverse complement strand
AAGGGAGGAATTGACAGGTTTTTTTGTCGTCCTGGTCTCTAGCTGCCATTATAGGTTTTTACAGTAAGCGAACTTCGCTCCCTATGGGGTCCTTAAACTATATACATCTCCGGACAAAATTAAGAGACCACTGCACCTTTTAAGCCTTAATCTAAAAGAGAACGTCAAAATATGTGTAGAAGTTAAGTACTGGCTGATTGTGACTGAGTAGGTTATGAATTGAAAAGATGTGACATAATTAATTACCTGTGTTAAAAACACAGCGATTTGAATGTGGCCTAGTTATGAATTAGAACATTAAATAATAAAACATTTATGACCTATTTTTTTGGACAGTAATATAATTGTTATTTATTTATTTTTTGGCCCGTGGTTTGGGTCCTAAACATTAAATTCTGTCCCGGGCCCTTGGATTCCTGTCGGTGTCCCTGCACCCAGACAGCACAAGTAACCTGTAGCAAACCCTCCAGAGCCCAGTGCCCGCCCAGATCCGGTGACTGGTTAAACCCTGGAAACACATAGAAATATACTGCAGGAAAATCTAGTCTGTTTTGCTATGCCACATGTGAAAGAGGGTGCACCAGCGTTTAGCTGGTGGTGTAAGGTGGAGTTGTCCCTAGAGACAGATCTTAGGTCAGTTTTACATTTTAACTACTATTGGTGAGAGTTAGAATTGTGGGAGGGGAAGCTAAACCTTATCTGTGCAGTGAGGAGGCTGTCTTAATGTTGTTTCATCTATTGTCTTACTCGTCCTTTTTTCTTCCTTTCTCTTTCGCCACCTTGCGTTGGTCCATTCCTCCATTCTCTCCAGGTCGGTATGCAGACCCTGGAAGAGTGTGACTTTGACCAGTATGTGGAGAGCATATCTAAGAAACATCTTAACCAAAATGTCAAACATGTGGTGAAGGAGGGCGGGCGGGCCGGCAAGGCATTATTAATCAACACAGAGAATCTGATCAGCACTGTGCAGGTCCTCAACGTGGCAGGAGGAGCAGCCAAGGCAGCCCAGGTACGGGATGAAAATAATAATAATAGGACTTCTGGTTGGCATGCTGGTTGAAAGATGCATTCTGGGACTTGGATGCACAAAGGGATGTTTAGATGTGCATAATCTCGTATCATCCATCACACTTTGGTTAGCCGTAAAATTCATGTTTGAAAGTGAGTGGTTCTGATATGGGGAACATGTTGGCACATGAAATGTACACAATTTCTCGGGTACCTGTTTTAGCTCAACAGTGGCACCAGATGTCCCGCAATGCATCTTTAAGTGTTCATGTTTGTTTTTTTACCAAAACTTCTATCAGAGCTTTGGCACACTCTTTAAATTCCTTCTTGGCACACTCTTTAAATTCCTGTCTAAACAAAAGCTGTTCTGGATACTGTATATGCAGTCAGACACCAGACCAATTTTATAATTATTCAACCCTCAACATTACTATTTGGCCTCTTTTTTTTGCAATAACAGCTTTAGGTCTTCTGGCAAATTTGCTGCAGGTGGTTCAAAGTGGTTGGACAATGCTTGTGGATAACAATTTTCTAATTTTAGGTGGTCCATTGAAACTGCGGTACACTGCTGGTGGTAGTTTACTTTAATACCTGGACTAATCACAATTTTATCCAACACACGCTACAGCAAGGTTCTTAATGTCAATGCTTGAAAACATACTTGATACAGTTTATTTCTACCACAATGTATTTGTCCACTATAGAATATACTTGAATATATACCTAAGGCCTATTCATTCTGGAAATATGAAACAGAATAGGTAAAAAGCACTGTAGTAAGTCAAAATTGCACAAAGAATTGGCTTCCAAAACTTGCCATCCATCTGAAGGGTGTTAATTCATCTTTTGATAAGAGGGAAGGTTGTCTGTACTGAATATTTTAGATGGATTTTCTCATCTAATTGTTTGTTACGTGTAGCAAATTGATCACAGAGCCTGTATATATTGTATTGTTTGTGTTTGGTTGCTTCTAATAAACGATACTGAAACATAATAATACATTATTTGTTAGGGAAAACTACTATGAAAACCTTGACGCATTGAATCAATGACAGTCAAATTCCTTGTGTAAATTTAAACCAACAAATTTCACAACAAATTGGATCACAAATATTTACATTCTTGATGTTCCCTTCATGTGCTGAAATACTTTAGGTCATAAGCATCACTACAGGTGTGATGTCGGGTCTCTTCCTGGCCCTTGATGTCTTCTTCCTGGCAAAGGACTCCATCGAGCTAAACAAGGGGGCCAAGACAGAGTTTGCTGGAAAGATCAGAGAGGTGTGTAAGGAGCTGCAAAATGGACTGTTGGAGCTCAACCGCATCAAAGAGCAGCTGCAAAAGACCATAGATGGAGTTGTGGTAGAGGAAGAGGAGGAGGAATGTGAAGAGGGGGACGAAGATTAATCTGGTTCAAAGAAACTGTGGAGGAAGAGAACTGAAGAAAAATTAGGCTGCAAAACTGAACACTTTAGACCAAGAATGTAGGGACCAATTTTTTTGCTACACTGTTATATGCAGTAGGTTTATTCTCCCAAGGTCAAATGTTCTGCAGAAGTCATCACTCAAAAATATAAATTGAAGTTTTGCAAAAACAGCTACGAATGTAGTACCTTATAACACTGCTGGTGTCACAACTCTGCCTAGATCTGCATTTTGCATTGGATTGTAAATCATGTAGTTAAATGGTAATATATATTTGTATATATTTAGTTTTTCCTGTAATATTGTAGATAGTATCATTATTTTTTGGTTGATGAAGTACCATAGATAACTAGTTGAACTCCAAGAGTATTTAAACGGTGACACCTATTAGTTATTTTTTTCAATTCATAGAATGACTATGTAGTAAGTTCAAGTTCAGCCTTGCTGTCATTCCTGAAGTGTTTTCATCCGTAACAGGTGAACCATTTAGAAACATAAAACCCCCTCCACTACTGATGAGGTAGTGTGCCACTTCCTGTTGGCATCGCTCTGGTACATATTTACATTTGTCTTATCTGTCCACAATACCTGTTTCCAGAACACCAAGCACTATTTAGCCCCTGTAGGTAGGCTAGTGAAGACTTCTGTGGATAGATAATTCCTGGAAAATTCTCCTGATTGATTTTCCTGATTATTGTGAGTAGTCTACCAGTCTATCATCTGCCATTGCTGAGCTGGCCAATGTTTTTTTTGTTTTCTTAATGTACCAAACAGTCGATTTTGGCGTGGCTAATATTTTGTCTGCCTCTGCTTTATTCAGATGTATCTGCCTCATGACTGCTAACTTGCAAAAACACTTGTTGGCCCTCATGTTGAAAGACACCAGCAACAGACTCCAAATACTAATGCAAAGCATAGAATAAAGATATTGACAGCTCTCTTGCGCATGTAAACAAACAGATCTGCCTAAAAAGGAACAGATGCAAAGCCAGTTGTCCAAAACGTTTGCTACCCTAAAACCAGATGCTAGGAACAAAATAGTCTGTTATGCACTTATTCATATTGTGAAGACACCACTCTGTATTGGTCCTATTTACAATGCATTTTAAAAATATTCGGATTCCTTCACTTTTTTCCACATTTTGTTACATTTCAGCCTTTTTCTAAAATTGATTAAATTGATTTTTTCCATATTAGTTTCCACACAATTCCCCATAATGACAAAGGAAAAATTGGTTTTAAATTAAAAAACAACATCTAATTAATATAATGTACAAGTATTCAAACCCTTTGCTATGACACTCAAAATTACAGTGCATCCTGTGTCCATTGATCGTCTTGAGATGTTTCTACAACTTGATTGTGGACCACTTGCGGTAAATTCAATTAATTGAAGATGATTTGGAATGGCACACACTTTAAATGTTCCCAGTTGACAGTTCATGTCAGAACAAAAACCAAGCCACTAGGGTGAAGGAATTGTAAGTAGAGCTCCGAGACAAGATTGTGTCGAGGCACAGATCTGGGGAAGGATACCAAAATAATTCTGCAGCATTGAAGGACCCCAAGAACACAGTGGCCTCCATCATTCTAAAAGTTTGGAACCACCAACACTCATCACAGAGCTGGTCTCCCGGCCAAACTGAAGAAATTAGGGGAGAGGCTGTAATCACTGCCAAAGGTGGTTTAACAAAGTACTTTGAAAAAGAGATAGAGATACAGATACATAAAGAGATAGAGATAAGATAAAGATACTTATGAAAATGTGAAATTTCTGTGCTTTTTTTGTACATTTGCAAATAGGGGTGTCGCGATATACCAGTATTGACGATAACCGTGATATTTAAAAAATGAAATATTGATATCATGTTAATAACACACATGATAATATCCTATTCATTAGGCAAAACTAAATTCGAATTTTTCCAAAAACCCCTATCGGTTTTTTGATACCTTATTCATGTCACTTATAGACAAACAATGCATGTGCTTAAACAAGGAGACTGGACCTATGCACTGGCGTTGAAATCAACTCAACTCGTTAGCCCCACTAGAACTATTTATCTATTTACATTGCATTTACGTTATATTTTTCCAAAACCTCCTCTCGGTTTTCCATAGCTTATTCATGGACAAACGATGCATGTGCTTAAACTATGAGTCTGGACCTATACACTAGCATTTGAGTTAACGCCTTTTCGTAGCCTACTCACTAGGCAAAAATGTTTTGTATTTTTCCAAAAACTTCTCTCGGTGTTAGGCCTTGTGGATCTTTTGTTTAGCAGTTCATCTGGTTGCCTTTTCACTATCCATTAAGTGTAGTAGTTCTTTTTGTACGCTTTTATTTTTTATGGTTTTATATTTAGTTATGGTTACAGACTCTCTCCACCTCCATACACTCGTATTCTGAGTGTAATTCATTTGCCAAAAAAGTGAAAAAAACACTAACAAAGCTGAAGATGTATTTGACTGATAGCATTTTTTTACTTCAAATTTTCTATAGATAATTGTGTAGTGAAAATCTGATATCGTGACAGCCCTATTTGCAAACATAAAAAATGTATTATTAGTTATTCTGTGTAGATTGATGGAGGAAAAATCAATTTAATCATTTTTAGAATAAGGCTGAAATGTAAGAAAATGTGGAAGGAGTCTAAATAATTTCCAAATCCACTGTACATTTATATTCATTAATATATAGTTGGCTCTTTCTTTGAAAGTATTCCGTGTGTTTGTGATGGCTACAAGTTATTATATTTTTCTTAATGTTTTGGACCTTTGTGAGACTAGGTTTTGCCATGGCAATGAGAATACTTATACCCTGAATTGTTTCTTTTGAGTTTTGCTCTATTTCTTGTCAATACAGAATATTGTGTGCTACTTGTAAATTGTGATTGCCAATTTACAAGTAGAAAGAATATCAACTCTGCAATATACTGTACTTGCAGTTGAATTTGTACAGGTTGTAAGATTGTTTTTATTCAACACTTCTAGAGGGACACTTTGTTTTGTATCAAACTTTTGTTTCGTAAGATCTGTTTTATACTGACGTTCCCACTCCTCATCTCTTTCGCGGGCCCTATTTGATGAGAATGTCAGTGAGGGATTTCTGGCTTTTGTCAATGGGTTTTGATGAGATGCAAGGAGTTGTCAGACGAACCAAAGTGAAGCCATTGGATTTAGATTTACTGTTTATATAATATATTTATAAATCAATCAAAAAATACAACTATTATGTTAAGGATGTTTAGTTAAACACATTGACACAGTGAAAGCCAAAGCTCATAGTTTAGTAGGAAAGAGCCCATCAGGTCTGCATTTTCTAGAAAAATGTATACACACTTATCTTCAGTAGGTTGAACTTCTGTAATGGCCTTTTTTTTAGGTCTCTCTAAAAAAGCCCACAGAAAATTGCATCTCATTCAGAACACTGCGGCTCGGGTTCTAACAAACACTAAGAAAGTTGAACACATAGTACAAATTCTTAGGTCTCTGCACTAGCTCCCTGTACCTGATAGAATTTTATAAAACTATTGCTACTTGTCTATAAAAACACTCAATAGTTGAGGCCCAAGTATTTGACCTACAAGGGGTCATCGGGTTCTGGCCTGTTAAGGACAAAGGTCAGTGAGGCAGAGATTAGTCCGTATGTTGTGCCGAGTTAGAACAAACTGACACATTTTAGACTTGCTCCAAAACTGACCACTTCTAAATCTAGGCTAAAAACCTTGATGTTTTCTCCTGTCTTTTATTAATCTTTTAGCCCTCTTAAATGTGATGTTTTATTTTGTTGCTTTATTTTTTTCTTTTTATGCTAAGTGCAGTTTTCTTTTTATGCTTAATTAATTTCTAATTTCTTTTTTTTCTTTTAATAATGTAAAGAACTGAATTGCCCCTGTATATGAATTGTGCTATAAAAATTAATTAGCCTTGCCTTGTATCATCACACAAAAATACAGTAAATGAAAACCAGTCAAAGCTGAGAATATCAATTGTGTCAGATCATTCTGCACACGTCATTACATTCCTAATCATTGGTACACTGAAATAAAGCAATTTTACTAATACAAACCAGAACCTCCTCGATACAGGGCTGGCACCTAAAGTACTTATCTCCCAACAGCTATTACCCAGAGGCTACTAGTCAGCCCATACCAGTCAACATCAGCCACATACACAGTATATGTTATATATTAACTTTACATGAAATATTCTATAATAGTGCCAATGAGAAATACTAATACATACATATAGCATTACATTCAATGTGTACTGTGCATACAGTCCTTTCATGGGTGAAAACAGGAATTTCCTAACTTGAGAAGTTTGAAATGTGACCAAACAAAGAACACTCCAGAGACCAGAGCTAACATGACATAAACACAATTGTTTCTACACGTCATTCACCTTTGGCAGGAAACATTTTATTGCCGTCATCACGAGTGCTTGTTCACTGCCAGTCTAAGGTGTTTCTCAGATTTGAAGGAAACAAATGCAAACAGGTTAGGTTAACTTACTGACAGATCATGTTTGAAAAATGTGAACACTTGGGAATAAGGAACTCTGAACATTTGCTAATTGAGCAACCATCCCATTTTTATGACTGGTGACATTTAGGCCTCATTCATTAATATCTTCCTAAGTTTTTTCTTAAATTTGTTTTTGAGAAACGCCCTAAGAAAAGTCTATGTAAGATTCATTATGTATTCTTAAACCGCAGAATTGTTCACAACTTTATTCTTATAATGATGAATGTTCTCGTAAATTGAAAGCATGTGCCAGTTGTTCCCAATTAGCATAGGTAAACGCCCCGTCAATCCCCATGAAATGGTATAATTCTGCAGGGCCGTGTGCGCACACAGAGGCTGAATCTCAAATCATGTATACAGTATAGTATGCCAGATTAGTATGCGAGAAGATTAATATGTCCCAAAACATTGTACACTGAAAATAGTATGCCACACGTTCCCGGATGGCCTATTTTTGGTGGATTTTCGAAGTATGCATCCGTGCTTGCTTTATGGGCTAATATAGACCATAGCCCCTTGTGCAGAAAAAGAGGGGTTTCCATGATTCTCTCCTCTTCTCGCTTGAGAAAAAAGTCAGTTATCATCACCTATATTGATAGTTATTGCATCAATGTCATTCACGTATGAAAGAAAAATGAACGTTGTTGTGCCATGCAATGAATTACTAGCATTACTGGCTTGTGAGCTATTAAAACGGACAGTGGCAAAAGCCATACACTTCATACGGTAGATGTTATTTGTGGTGGAAGTTAATTTCAAAAGAAATGTTAGTCAGTTTAAAATAATGCTTAATGGTGTCTAGCTATATTCAAACTCAGCAAGATGTTAATGCGCGAAAAAATGATCTGATGTTGAGACAATTTTATGACGAAGTAGTACAGAACTGTAGAATTTAAGAAAACACAGCAACTAATTATTTGCACTACCATGTCAGCCCTCAAATATGCGTACAGTAAGTGTGCTCTTCAGTGAGAGAATATGGGCATGAGAAACATAACGAATAAGTGCTGACTAACTCTGAACAAAGGACAATAGATAGGACATGATGCCCGTTACAGATGGGCCCCACACATCCTATCCATACATCCTGTCCATACGTGCTGATAGGAGTTGTCCATGTGACTGTCATAGACTCTATGAATAGGCCCATAGACCATAGGTTGGAACATACCATACAAGGGTATTTTGTAGGATAAACCTTTCTTATTGGAGGATAATGGACTGTGTAATGGTTGGTTATGACCACTGACCACCTCCTATGTGTCCAGGCATAAAAGACTGTGTTGACTTTGGAGAATATGTAAGAACTATGATAGATCAATATCTTCGGCTCATGCTAATAAAGGTCTCCCCCTGACTTCCGGTTTTATGATTTTGTTCATGGATCAAAAGTGGACAGAATCTAACGAGTGGGCATAGATTCTGTTCTTACCTTAAAACAAATCCCAAATAAGAAGGCATTGGTGAATGTCAGAATCTTTGTGGAAAATGCATAAGTTGGTTTTAAGTAATTTCTTCTTAAGAATAGTTGGTGAATGAGGCCCATTAGGTGTAGGTGAATGGTTTTCCAATGAAAAATCATTACACCACTGAAACAATTGTTAAATACATGAGGAAAATCATAATATCTGTAAAGGATAAAGTTGTATTGACTAGTGCTTTATGAAGCATAAAACAAGCCAATGCAATTATGTGCTGCATATTAACTAATGCAAATTAAGATACACAAATTATATCATACATATTATCACTTCTCTGAGGAAGACAAAGCATTGTAGGATGCTGGTGCATAAATTTAAAAAACAAAAGACTGCTTCACAAAGCCTTCGAAAAGGTTGCACAAACGTGAAAACAAAGGTTTCCTCTGGCAGTTATTCTATTATGCAATTCTATAATTCCTGGGCAGTTCCAACTTGTCGCTCACCTTGTTGACCTTCCAGAGGACGCGGAACAGACCCAAAAATCAGGGGCTCCAAATCAGGTTGAGATGGAGTGGGAGGTCCCGAGTGGAGAGCCAGACACGGTCCCCAGGCTTCACTGAGCCGCCTGTTGGCCTGATTGTTCTGGTGACGCACTGGCCATTGGAGGCACACGTGCACCATTTCCCAGACCCTCTCTGCCTTTCGGAAACACTCGTCCACCACAGGTATACAGACAGGTTCTGTGGAACCCAAGGGTTTTGTACCTATGGATGCTCTGGAACAACGTAACCCCAGTGAAGGAGTGGCTGTTCTGGGCATATTCCGCCCAGGATAGGAACCGTGCCCACTCTCCCTGTCTATCATGGCAATGGCTACGTAGGAGCCTCCCCAGTTCCTGAACAGTCCTCTACGCCTGCCCCTTAGGTTTAGGGAGGCATCCGGGAGTAAGATGCACCACGACCCCCAGCAGGGTCATGTACTCCCTCCAAACCCTGGATGTAAACTGAGGGCTGCGGCTCACCCGGGCGAGATCAGCATGTTGGTGGTGTACTGCTTGTTCCAACCCGGTAAGCCACAATCCCTGTAGTCCCAAGGCACTGGTAAAAATGTCCGGTTCTGCTGTTTCCATGCTGAGAGTTATTGTTCTGTGACATAGCTAGGAAGAATCAAAGACACTGACGCAGAACTTGAAAAAAAACAAAAGACTGCTTTACTGAGAGCCTTCAAAAAGGTTTCCTCTGGCAGTTAGTGTAAAACACAGAAACGAGTGCCTATTATAGTGAAGGGATAATGAGATTACACAAAACATAATACTAGGTGTGAGTGAAGTTTCTGTGAATGTAGGGCTGCATTCAACAGCGCTAACAGGCATCCAATGTATTTTCTCTTGGCATTTCTCTAGACCTGCAATGATTGGGTGGGTACAAACATAAAATACAATTTTGTCATCATTACATTTTCATGAGTGCAAGGTACATAGAATTTGTGACCCCTAACATTAATAAATACTTGTCAGACTGATTGAGAAATTCTGTGAGTCCTTGCAGTACCATTACATCACAGGTGTCAAACCGATTCCACGGAGGGCCTAGTGTATGCTGGTTGTTGTTTTTCCTCTAAATTGGTGCCCAATTCAGACCTAAACAACCAGGTGAGGGTAGTTCCTAAATAATTAGTGAACTTATTAGTCATTCAAGCTCAAGCTATGAGTGAAAAATTGCAGACACTCTGCCCTCCGTGGAACCAGTTCAACATCTGTGCATTAGATGTACATCTGAATGACATGCCGGAAAACAGATGGACTGCAAAAATTGTACATGTTAGATTGCAGTGGTTAAGGCTGAGAGTACAAGCAGTCCATCAAGTATTCATCCCAGGCCCGCCAAAAGGGGGGTACAAACGGGTCTGTTTTGTCCCGGGCCCAGGGTAGGGGGGGGCAGAACTGACATTGGGTTGACATTAAAGGGCCCATCTAAGATTATCTCTTCCCGGGCCCAGGCAAGACTGTCAGCTGGCCTGATTCATCCCATGGTGTTAGATAGTTAGCTGTTGAATGACAAGGAATTATTGAATTAACAGATTTTTGTCTGAATTGCACTTTGCCAATACAGGTCAAATACATTACTAAAAAGCTCAGTTCCGTAAAGTTAGGGTTCAACTACAACGGTTCCTGGCGTCGTTTAGGGGTCCCTCAAATGAAAGTTGTGGGGGTAACTCTGGTCTATCAGGAACAATGAGATCTTTAATGCTCTTTCACATTTTCCTTGAAGGACTCGTGAGGGATTCCCCCACAGTTTCAATATACCTTTTAAGAAGCTTTGGTTTTTTGAAGATAGTGTTGAACTGGGATGTGGGCATTGACCTAGGGATACGGTTAAGGTTCAGATAGATAAGCAAGGTTAGACTCTAGGTATAAACATAATAAACAGGTCTCGTTCCCTCATCGAATGCTCCCTCACTGTAGTATTAACTAGTTTACATAGAAAAGTGAGTTTATGGTGGGGGGATTGTACTGCAAGTGTCTGAAGTGAGAAATGCAGTACAAATGGCAATACTAAATGTGCAATTAAGGCAAATAGAGGAGGTCAGAAAATGTACAAGTATTAAGTATAATGTATGTTACAAGTGGGATAATAATTGTGCAGGTACAAATGGCAATTCTAAATGCATGTTATTATTGTTATTCCACGAGAAACCATGGCTTTAAGTGAGAGCAAATCACAACAGGACCTGCCAGAACAGTTTGATGAAAACAAATGCTTTTATTATAGATATCATTTTATAGATGTGAGGATTGGAGTATTATATACTGTATGGGTAAGTCAGGGACTTGTGTTGGTGAAAAATGGCTTGAAAATTAGACAATTACATTTTCGTCGTCAATCCGAGAGTCACACTAATCCAAATATTTCTTTACATTAAGCCATCCCTTTTTCCTTTTCCCTCCTCAGCCCCTCCCCCCCACCCCCCAAAAATAATGTTGATTGTATTTGTACACAGAATATTACAGAGGCCTTTTCCAGGTCTTGACTGCCACATCAAAACAGTTTGTTTGATACCCATAAGCAGTGCAAATGGTAACCAGGTATCATGGCTTAGCCCCACCTAGCTCCTGTATGAATCATAGGTGACCCAAAAGGGCCCAAACAAATTTCCTCCCTGAAGGCATTTTCAGAAGTTGTAGAAATTGATGAGATGGCTTGAACCTTCAGAAGATTAAACATATTTTAGAGGGAGGTTGAGTGAGAGAGGACAAATAGAGAAAGAGATTAAGGGGAGGGAGGAAGAGAACAGACCTCGAGAAGAAGGGACATGGAGAGAAACACGATTATATTCACAAACAGGTTGGATTGCATTGCTTACAATGCCAGTACAGATTACTTTAAGCACACAAGCAGAACAGTCTGTCTGTCTCACATATGTATTATCATCTGGTAACCAATATGTTTTGTGATACAAGATAGTGATCAGGCACCACAGTACATGCTGAAACCCAGAGAAAAAATCAATTAGTCAAATGTATTTTATAAAGCATTTTTTACATCATCAATTGTCACAAAGAATTTTTACAGATGCCCAATCTTGAAACCCCAAAGAGCTAGCAACAAGAGTTAATACAAAGTGGCTAGGAAAAACTCCTTAGTGTGGTCCAAAATTAGGAAGAAACCTAGAGATGAACCAGGTTTTAATGGGTGGCCAGTCCTTTTCCAGGTAAGGATTATATGAGTACATGACCTTTGGGGCTATGCCAATGTTTTTGCATGACCAAAAGACAAGCAGGTCAATAAATGCAAGTGGGCTGTGACCAGAGCCATTAAACAGAATCCAAGTCTGCTGCATAATATGGTGGACAAAGACAGGGACAATCAAGGACAATCAGGTGGGGTGTGGGCAGTGGCCACAGGAATCATCTGGCAGCAACTAGATCTGCAAATAAAGTCTCAAAACAATTGTCCTTTTATGACTCATTGCAGCAAATCAACTATTTTCTGCCTAAAGGGAAATAGCAGAACATCTTGCAAAACTGTTTTCTTAGAGTAAGAGAGAGATGTAAAGATAGAAAGAGACTGATAGATGATTACAGATTTTAAACTTATTTCTTGTCTCTAAAATGTTAAATGTTTAAAAATTAAATGTTTAGAAATTACCAAACTTACTGACTAAGATACTCAATCTCAAACCTCAGTTTAGAAATGTCTATTTATTGGGACAACAAAGACATAGTGCACTAAATCTAGACAACAAACTAGATTCATGCTGTATGAATACTATGGCAAAGGCAAACACATTTGTCTTCCACCAGGCTGATGAGGGCAGGATGTCGGAAAATAATGTAAAAAGTGTTATGTAATTTAATTTAATATGATAATAAAAAGTGTTATATAATTTTGACCTTACAATATCATATCATATTTAAAGGGACACATATTAGCCACTATTTGTTAGCTTTTAAGTGTGTAGAATTAGCTAAAAATCCTTATTGCGTGTTATTTGCCATATATTAAGACTTAAGTATTTTTTTATTCAAACCTTAAGTAATTTGTTACTGACAAATCCTTAATAATCTTATTTTTAGCTATAATAAAGGTGTATTCATAACTAATAAATATAAAGTTACACAAAGACAGACTGCTAGTATGATGTCTCAATATGGAACTAGGATGACAGAGTACCTTAAAATGTGATTTTTATCGTGAATTGCCATGACAATTGCCAGATTGTGGCCGAAACGTTTGTCCGTTTCTTTACGTTTTCACCTTTTCTTCAAGCACTATGCACATTTTTCCTTTGGGCAAGTTTGAATGAATGTTTTCACATTTGAGTTTCATTTTTTATTTGCTGGTGTGTGGGTCTCTCTTTACTCTATTCTGAAAAAAAACAGAGGCAGATTATGATAGATGAACAAGAGAGGGAAACACTAAGAGATAAAGGGAAGAGAGAGGTGACTAGGTCGCCCTTACTGTAATGCCTCAAATATATTGATGAATAGAATACATAAATGTGAGGCAATCATATGTTGCCGCTGGTGACAATGAGGCTTAAAGCATTGTCTCACCTACTATCTATTTTAGCCTGGCCACCGGATTTGATTGAAGTTCGACCAACTCTTTAGACAGGAGTTAAAACAATTAACAGTTCTGTGCAAAAGCCTTAGGCCCCTAAAAGTCAAACACTTGTTTGAAATTCTGGCACCTAAGACTTTGCACAATACTGTAAGTGAAGGATTTAGCAGATTGTTTATAGCTGTTGTATTATTTCAACATAATGTGAGTATGTTCATATAAGATTCATGTTTTGGGTTCTATCAAACTGGATGGCCAAGTAGTTAGAATCACTTTTATTAGAATCACACATTGTTTGTTGGTGTTACCATTTTTTTCATTGCTTTGTTGCAATTTGTCATTAACATACAATTAAGGGCCTCAGAATGGTGTAGCAAAAAAGTCTCTGCCTTGCAGTTAGGTGAATCACTGTGGGACCGATGTTTGAATCCTGCCTGTAGATCAGCACTTTAAGAGGATTTCAGGGGAATATCACAGTACTGGCGGACCTGATATTATGCTTCAAGCTAATAATTGGCGATGACAAAGAGCATTATGGGAGCAAAATTTGCAGCTGATTCTTAAACAAGGAAAAACTATTTACATGTCCGTCCCCTTGAGTAAAAAAGTAAAAAATACTAAACACTCCCCTGACAGAAAAAAACCCACAACCCCTCTCAATATTATTCCTGGTACAAATTGTGTACATTCTGGGAGCGTCATAACTAGCTGGCTAACCTCCATAAAATATCAGCTACTATTTATCAGATCAATACTCATTCACTGCCTGGGTCTGTTTTCTGACGTTGATGAATTTTGAAATATAAGCATTCTTTCCTGCTGCTCCACTCTTTCCCAAATACCATCCACGCCTAAACTTGCAAGTTACAACTTGTTGCAAGCATTGGTCTTGGCTGAGGTGTTGTGTTCATTTCTCTGCCTCTGCCATGAGCAAAGTTTATTGGCATGATAATTTGCAAACCTTGGTAAAACAGGAGGTAGACTATTAGTTAAAGTATTGTACTTTTTAGAATCATCAGACACTAATATGGCAGCAAAACTATTACATATTCAGAAATGTACACAAGTGGTGAACATGCAACTTGTTTTGCCCCAAAGCCTTATGTGTAGGCTTCTCCAAGAACTGTATAGTTTTTTGTCTTACTGTTATATTTTGTGTACTTACTTATTTTAAGTACGTCGCTGCATCCACAAATGAAAGTTAAAACTCTGCAATGCAAAGAAGAAACCAGATATAAACAAGATGAAGAAACACTGCCACCTTCTCTGGGTCCGAGCTCATTGAAGATGGACTGTGGTGAAGTAGAAAACTGTCCTGTGATCTTACAAACCAAAATGCAAAATTATTTTGGGAATCATGGACAGCGCGTCCTCCAGACTAAAGAGGAGAGAGCCATCCGGGGCATTGTTGTAAAAAATCTTTCTTTCCTGGGCAATTTCTTGTATGGAACAGCCTTAATTTCTTAGAACAGGAATAGACTGACGTGTTTCAGATGAAAGTTATTTGTTTCTGATCATTTTGGCCACTGGCTGGAAAGGAAGGTGTGTTTAGTTTAGGTAATTTTGGTGTGTTTAGTTTAGGCATAATTTTGCATAACCTGGCAGAAATTGTGAAATTTTAGCATTGATTTTGCAAATATGACTGAGCATGCAGAAAAAACTGTTTTTTATTTAAGGATAGTGATCACATGAAGCCATTTATTATCACATAGTTGTTTGGCTCCTTTTTAAATCATAATGATAACAGAAAACATCCAGATGGCCCTGATCAATAGTTTACATCAAAAGCAAGGATGGTCAGTATTTATGATACGTGTATTTAAAATACAAAATAGTATTTTGTAATTTGTATTTGATATGGTTGATGAAAATAGCTTCATATTGTGTATCAAAATATTTTAGTGTTTTGTATTTTGTAGTTTAGAAATACTGTAAAATAATTTGTGAGAAGTCTACATGATGACATCATAGAAATGCTGCCTCTGATTGGTGCCTACTTAATAATTTGCCCAGACCTAGATCACAAGAGAAAGTTGATCCATATCCAAAGAAGAAGGTCAAAGTGAGATATGTGTAGGTTGTCAGGCTTCCATCGATTTTTAGCATAACTTGCTAAAAATTTTTACGGTTCATGTTAGGTTTTGGTGTTTGTTGTAGTAGCCTAGGCTAAATCATTTACCAATTTACGTAATGTTCTAACTAACTATTTGACCCGAGTAGCAGCCCTCACAGTTAACGTTAGCTTGCTTCAGCCTTTGTTGAAAAAAATTAAATAAATCGCTTCAGTGTTGTACAACATTTCATTATAATGCCACGATATGGTGTAACTTGTTAAATGCACACACGTGTGCCTTATTGTCACTCAATCACATGCTTAATCTCTCACCAACACTCACACATAAGTTTGACTGTTTTTGGTAGAAATGTTTAACTGTTTGGAATACCTGGATTGTAATATTCTTTATTGTAGTATTCTCTATTGGGGTTTAAGTAAATATACTTATAACACTATAATATGTATGTGTCCTCTATACCTGTATTCTGAGGCACTCAATAGATTCAGTGGTTGGAGTTGGGTTAATACTCTTTGATAGGTTCTGTTGCTACTTTCTGATTATGTTTCCGGTTACAATTAAAATCAAAACATATTGATCATTTAATTATTGTTGGCAAAGTGCTAAAATGTTTGTTTTTAACTTCCCAATATGTGTCCAATTATTAATAAAAAAATAGATTGCTAAATGATTGTACCCTATTTGAAGAAGCTGTTTAGTAGGATCATGATTTTGCATACTGTTGCATGAATGGGCTACTTGTGTGCATGTTTCTGACCAAACTGTCAGTAACAGACTCCATGAGGGTGGCATGAGGGCCTGATGTCCTCTAGTGGGACCTGTTATCACAGCCTAGCACCGTGCAGCTAGATTGGCATTTACCAGAGCACACCAGAATTGTCAGGTCCGCCGTTGGTGCCCCGTTCTCTTCACAGACGAGAGCAGGTTCACACAGAGCATGTGACAGACGTGAAAGAGTCTGGAGATGCTGTGGTGAACGTTATGCTGCCTGTAACATCATCCAGTGTGACCGGTTTGGTGGTGGGTCAGTGATGGTCTGGGGAGGCATATCCTTGGAGGGTCACACAGACCACCACATGCTAGCCAACGGTACCCTGGCTGCTGTTAGGTATCGGGATGACATCCTCAGACCCATCGTCAGACCTTACACTGGTGCTTTGAGCCCTGGGTTCCTCCAGGGGCAGGACAATGCCCGGCCTCATGTGGCCAGAGTGTGTAGGCAGTTCCTGGGTGACAAAAGTATTGATGTCACTGACTCGCCCTCACGTTCCCTAGACGTGAATTCAATTGAGAACCTCTGGGATGGTATGTATCAGTGCTTCCAACGCCGTCAAGTAACGCCACAGTCTGTCCAGGAGCTCACTGATGCCTTGATCCAGGATCCCCCAGGACACCGTGTCATCAGGAGCATGCCCAGATGTTGTCAGGAGTGCATACAGGCACACTACTGAGTCACATTATGAGTTGCCGTGATGAAATTCATGCAAGTTGGAACAGCCTGTGATTTCAATTGTTTACTTTGATTTTCAGTGTGAGTTTGAATCCAGCCCTCAATCGATGGGTGGTTTAGGTTTCCATTGACCGTCGTTACGTTCAAATCAAGTTCAGAACCCTTTGTTCTCAACGAATTACACAATGTAAATAAAATTAATCCATTTCCTTTATTGGGACTCGATGTGTGATTTAAGTGTTCCCTTAATTTTTTTGAGTAGTGTATTTATGATTAACAATCAAATGATGAATTACTTAGAAACTAGTTGCTATGAAAAAAGGTGCCATCAGTTGTTTTAATTATGAATAACTTGTTTGTCATTGAGTCAGTGTTGCTGATGCATGGTAGGTCCTATCATTAACAAGCACCAATTAACTAAATTAGGATACAATTATGAGTCATTAGCAAACTGTTAGTTAAACATTAAACTGTTGGTTGCTTTAAAACTAACCTTCTACTGAGTGATCACTGGTATATGTGAATATTCAATTTGTTAACTGGTTGCATATGTCAGATTTATCGCATGCAGTAAAAAGCTGTTGTTATCAAAAATTGTCTACTTAATCAACTGAGTCAGTGTGCTGGAGAAGGTATAGATCAAATAGTCCAATGGATGGAAGGTTTGTGAAGTGATTTCTTGCTCCCGTGTAAAAATACTTTATTTTTAAAATACAAAAATTCTGTAGTTTATTATGACACCAGGTGTGGCTGCTGTATTTTGTAGTTTATTTTGACACACTTAAATGTTTTTGGTATGTGGTATCTTATTTTAAAATTCATTTTGATGTATCTTTGCACATCTCTGTTCAAAAGACCTGTGTAACAAGGTTATGGAACTTTATAAAGATAGAAAAGGATATCAAAAGATATCAAATGCCTTGCAAATGCCAATCAGTACTGTTCAATCACTTATTAAGAAGTTGAAAATTTGGGGATTTCTTGATACCAAGCCAAGGTCAGGTTGACCAAGAAAGATTTTAGCCAAAACGTCCCATTAGAATTGTTCGGGATACAAAGAAAAACCCACAGGTAATCTCAGGAGAAATACAGGCTGCTCTGGAAAACAAGAAACCAGACAAGCCTTGTTCATCCAGTGCCTCAATAGAAAGTGTTGCCATCTCGAGATTCGAACCTAGATCGCCCATGTGAAAAGCTGTGTCATTAACCACTACACCACAGAGCTATACATTTGGTGGGGGTCAGTATAGCCTCTTGTCTCTATCCTGAACAAATCCTCTTTTGCCACTGCCGTTTTAATAGTTAATTGGCCATTCGTGAATTACATGGATACAGTTAAACTGTCTAACGTTTCTTACTAAGTTTACTTCCACCACAAATAGCGTGTATGTGTGGCATTTTAACAGCGTATTAGCCAGTAATAAGCTTTACCGATATCTACTGACTTACTGGAATAGTCCTAAGAATTGAGCAATTGCTAACGAGTCTGCCAAAGCTATTTCAATTCATGGCATAAGAACTTATTTTTTTCTTTCATGACAAAACTACATACTTTTTTCTTTCATTCGTGAATGACATTTATTCAGTAACTATCAATAAAGGCGACGATAACTAACTTTTTCATCAAGTGAAAAGACGAGAGAATCGTGGAATCTACCAGAAATAATAAATGTCGTTGCTCTCAAGAGATTTGAAATTAGATCTTCCACATGAGAGGCACTGTCTGTAACCACATACGCCACGGCATTACACATTTCGCTAGACTCCATTGGCGATTGTGTTAAACTGACTAATGTTTCTTATTAAGTTTACCTCCACCATAGCGTCTATGAACTGTATTGCTTTTGCCACTGGCTGTTTTAATAGCTTACAAGCCAGTAATAGGCTTACTGGTATCTACTAACTTCCTAGGAATAATCATTCAAATTGAGTAATTGCTAGCGAGACTGTAGATTAACTTTTCCATGCCAGAAACAGTCGCAATATAACTGTATACAGTTTCAGTTAATTCTTACTATATAGTCACTGGAGGTTTTAGTCAGCGAAGTTTTCATCTACACAGAATAATTCATAGTGCGTACCTGCGAGGAGATACGAACTCAGGACCTATAAGGACCACAAGTCTGCTTCTCTAACCAGTACGCTATTTAACAAGAGGGACTCACTCACTCAGTAAGAGACATTCGCTCTTCTTGGCTGGCTTCGCTTACGCGGTCAGGCAAAAAAGGTGGTGTGGTGGTTTCAAGGAGCACAACACGACGATACTTGAATAAAAATTAGCAGCATGGTTGAGTTGCCAGAAAGAAGCCTGGTTACAATATGCCCGACAAGAACTTGACACGCTTCACAGCTTCTGGCACACTGTAATTTCGAGTGACGAGACCAAAATAGAGCTTTATGGTCACAACAATACGCAATATGTTTGGAGAGGGGTCAAGGCCTATAGTGAACATAATACCATTCCCACTGTGAAGCATGGTGCTGGCTCACTGATGTTTTGGGGGGGTGTGAGCTCTAAAGGCATAGTAAATCTGGTGAAAATTGATGGCAAGATGAATGCACCATGTTATCAGAAAATACTGGCAGACAATTTGCATTCTTCAGCACGAAATCTGTGCATGGGACGCTCTTGGACTTTCCAGCACGACAATGACCCTAACCACAAGGCCAAGTTGACCCTCCAGTGGTTACAGCAGAAAAAGGTGAAGGTTCTGGAGTGGCCATCAGTCTCCTGACCTTCATATCATGCAAGACGACCAAAGACTTTGCTTGAACTGGAGGCATTTTGCCAAGATGAATGGGCAGCTATACCACCTGCAAGAATTTGGGGCCTCATAGACAACTATTACAAAAGCCTGCACTCTGTCATTGATGCTAAAGGGGCAATACACAGTATTAAGAACTAAGGGTATGCAGACTTTTGAAGAGGGGTCATATAATTTATTTTTTTTGCCATTCTGTTATGACCTACAGTTGAATATGAATCCCATAAGAAATAAAAGGAATGTGTTCTGCCTGCTCACTCATGTTTTCTTTAAAAATGGTACATGTATTACCAATTCTCCAAGGGTATGCAAACTTTTGAGCACAACTCTATATACATGTGATGATGTACTACATAAGTACTTTTTCTGTAGTGGGGTAAATTTAATTTACTGTTCATAATTTTGGATGAGAATCTTTAATTCACTACATCTCTAAATAGCTTTGGTAGGGCGCTGTGGTCTGGGATTGTGGCCTGCGGTAAACTCCTCAGAGTCCGAGGCTTGCGAGTTCACAATATGAGAAATGTGCTATAATTTAAAAAAATCTTTTAACCTTAACTACTTCTTTTGATATAATTACGAACAAACACATTTTTCTGAAGTAATATAAAACCTTTTTCACATTTTCTATGGAGTTGTTTTTTACTTTACTCAAGTATAAGAGTGGTAAATGCATTTGAGTCATACTATCACACACACCCTCATACCATCATGTCGGATAACACAGTACTGAATCAGAGCATACCACGCTGTGAACGTGGAACTGGAAGTGTAGGCGTGCACGTATTTACACCTGCATACAGTTTATTTTGTTATGATGTCACACCTAACTGCATGTGAGAGGAGAGAGGCAGGCTTTGTCCATCCTTTGTCCCTCCTCCCTTCATATTTCCTGTTTTAAATAGAGAGCAAGCTTGGTTGGGAGAAGAGCACCTGTGACTTTCATTTGCCAGACTGTGACAACCACTTGTTCAAGGAGAACAGCAACGTCTTTTTTTTACTTCATTACAGGTACATTTACCAGCTATGTTATCTAATCAAATACTCTTTATTTTTAAACTTATGTTTATTTTTTTTCAATGTTTCAACATTGGAAGGCAATTTCAGTACTGGCATAATGATGGATTTTATTTATTGAGTATTATTTGCTGACTAGCTATTGTATCCTAATATTCTCCTCCCTGTTGATATTATTGATATTATGGAGTTTAAATAAGGCACGTAGTTATTAATAATGAAATAACAATAGTATCACATTAGTAGGTTCACACATTCATTGCTTGTTGTATTCTAATACACCACCATAATACTTAACTACCAATCGCCACAATAATTGTAGGCCTGTGTTTATTAATTTTTATTTTGAACATATGAAAAAAATTTATCATCATTTGTAAGCCTAAAAATGCAGTATAAGGCATGATTGCTCACCGTTTCTTAAAGTTGGTTATTACATTTGTAAATGTTATCATGATAATTATATCCTAACATTGTGTCTCCATTACTGTAACAGCAATGGTCCATCGAAGCAGAGTTGTGTTCGCAGTCATCATGGTAATGGCGTGCATGGGGATGGGAGCTGAGGGACTGAACTCCACAACAGCACCAAATACAACTGTTGTCCCCACATCTCCCTCAGTAAGTGGCCTAGGCTACACGTCCCACTTGGATTTGCAGACATTTAAAAGATCTCAGCAATAAGCCTCGCAAAGTCAAATGGAAAAAGGAATTGGGTTAAGCCATAGAGTAGCTGTTTGGGTACTGTGTAGTGACATATAATACAATACTTTAAAAGTACTATATTTCACTAGTTGTACAAAATGATATTTGCCAAATGATAGCTACTCTCAAATATTATGTTAAAGTCTTACATGGTAGGTAAAAAGAAACAAGGTTATAGAGTATAGTGATTTCTATATGGGACAGCACAGGTAAAATTTACTTCTGAGTCATTGGGAAAATATGTCCTTCTATAAATAAAATGATATATTTAAAAGTAAAGCATTACATTAACCACTTGCAGGTTGCCTTTTTAGGTCAAATAAATACCAAACCCCAGAACCACTAATGAGGTACTCTTTACACACAGCTAAACATCTCAAGGGCAAATTGTGGAACCACAAAGTTCTGTGCTGCTCAGCCAGCAGGCTGTGATCCCTCCGTGTCTGGATCCTGTTTCTTCGTCTCAACCAGTCAAACCTCGGGGCAGAACTTTTCCTTCCAGCTTCAAGGAAAATCCAGTGGCTACGTTGCTGTAGGGTTGTCCAGAAACATTACAACGGTATGAAAACTGACTTGAAATTAGTGTTGATTTTCTAGAAACTTCAGGATTAGAATTTTATTTTACAGTTCATTTATGAATAAAATAATAATCCCCAAAATGTACACATTCTAATATTCTTATTAATATAAAACATTGTTGTTATTATATATTTGTACATATTCATCCTCTCTCTCTGTAGGGACAAAATCACTCCATCTATGTGTGTGCTAACATCAACAACAACGTCAGTTTCTTATCCTTACTTAACAACGGAAGTCTGATTTTGAATAACACGGTGAGTTTGTCCACTAGCCCAAATTTTTTTACTTAGTTTAATGCTTTTCTTGTATGGGACTGATAAATTCAATAAGACATAAGTAAGATTACGAATTAACTTGACTTCCAATTTATTGTCAATGTTAATTAATGCTGAATTTGATACCAATTAGCATGGTTAATTTCTGATTATACAATTGTGGTCCATTTGGGATATAGGCCTCGTGAATAACAGTGTATCTGACTGGATGTACAGATTATCCCTACTGGCGTTTCTCTGATAATGATGTTTCCCTTGTTTCCTGTAGCTGCCTTCTAACCTGGTGATGGGCTCAGTCAGTGGTCTGACTATTGGGTGCAACTTCATTGCTACAGTCCCCAATCTTACTTCCACCAAGAGCAGCAGTACCTCCTTTTTCATTTCCATCTACGCTGGGACCCTGACTAATGGTGAAGCACTTATCGTAACACAATCCAAAGAAAATATCTGAGATCAGCTTCCCCTCACCCAATCCTAACCTTATCAGTTAGTTACAGAAATGCCCAATTGACCCCAGATCAGCACCTAGCAGCTGCTTCATGCCTCCAAACCCTCTGTGAACAATGCATCCCTTCTCTGTGATCTTTCTTGAACACTCTTCTTTTTCTCCTCCTTCAGGAGTCGTAGATAGATTTAACGCTGTCTTTATAAGCACTGCAGCCGTGGACTTGTCCAACCCCAACGCCATTGCGATCAACAGCCTCAACAACAATTCTACGACAGCCTCACCAACCTTAACCACCGCGACTGGCCACGCTTTTGGTCTACAGCGCACCCTGTCTCAAGGTAACAAAACCAAATAGGAAGTACTGCTGAAACGATAACTTACAAGCACGAATAGTGTGTATTCATAAGTATTTACTGGATACTGTATATTATTTTTTTAGCAATACAGGTAATATGTTGTGAGCACTTACACAATTAGATGAAGATAAATAATTAATGCGTTATTACCATAGTGCATAGTTTCTTAACATTCCATACACCATGGAAAATATTTAATATTTTATTCAGTAATATATAATAGGGTCCAGTCATCTCTAATTTCTCTGTGTCTTCACAGCTCTGCTGATCCTGCTTGGTGGGTTAGTTTTCATCATGCTGTAATGTGGATCTCAGTAGTAAACCACTTCACATTCAGGAATACTGGATCCCTATGGTTACTGAAGCCAACCAGGCTGGGTCCCCAAGAATGAAACTCCTTCTGAGCAGGGGTAGTAAGACATTAGCCTACAGAATGAATCCAGTAAAAAAAGGTTAATGTTGCATTTATAGTCAAGGCCTTTTAAGGTACATTTCACCTTTGTTTAACCTCATCATCTTAATTTGAGACCAGTCATTTTCATCTTCATCTTAGCTGAAGTTATGTTGGACGTCTTAGGTGTATACCTAAGGATGACAAGGATAACAATTTGGTCCAAGTATGAATGTGTGTGTGTGTGTGTGTGTGTGTGTGTGTGTGTGGAGTGTAACTATTTGCTTACACATTTGTGTCTAATGAAGCCACAAGTTGGCAGAAGCTGATACTTGTGTGTGTAATTGTGTGTTTGTGTGTCCAATACAGTACAGACATTTTTTTCTTTCTGATTACCCTTTAAAGGTTTTGTCAATATTTTTGTACATAACAAATACAACATTTATGAACAATACTATGCATGTGTTTTTATTTTTCATACATACACTTTTATATAATTTATAGACAGTAAAAGAAGTAAAAGACTGTTTAAAATAAAAATGAATACAGCCAACATACAATAAGGGGAATCAAGCAATCAACCAGCACAACTGCATAGTATGTTTCCAGAGTTCAATTAATTGAAACCTACAGTGAATTACAAACAGTAAATTAGATTTTCTTACAAGAAATGTTTATGCAAAAAGCAACTTTCCATGTCAGAATAATTTAGGGACATTCAAACACCAAATTCTGACTTAAGTGAAATAGTTCTGAAAGCGTGAGGAAAACAATAATGATCTGTCAACAAAAAAACTGTCCTTTAATGTCATGAATCTTCCTTCATTAGTGTTGTAGAGCAGGTTTTTATTAAACAGAAACATACAAATTCAGGTGAACAAAAACACAAAACAGACAAGTTCCTCTGCTAGTTAGTCTCTTCTTACCCAAATTAGCTCCCTTTTATTGTGATGGGGCTGGGACTGCCATTAAGAGCCCCTCCCCAGAAGCAGGCAGCTCGTTGGGCGCTGTCCATGGTTCTGAATGTCGGTTTGCTCACATTCGACGGGTATGCATCCTGACAGCTGCAACACAGAACACAATGTCAGTACTCCACGTCGGCATTATATTTCCTTCATCAGTTTTGCAAAGACATTTTAGGTGATCTCAAACATAGTTTTTGCATTTTTTTTATAGCCTGCATTTTAAATTGCTTGGCATGATTGGAAAAAAGGGCCAAATTCATACACATTTCAAGAGAAAATCTCTATGGTCATCCCTGCTTCTTTTGACTCAAGAAAATGTACCTTTACCTTATGATTTCAATAAGAACAAACTTTTTCTACTGTTAGTTAATTAATGTAAAACTATTTTTTTCACATTTTCTGAGGTGTCTCAACTTTTACTCAAGTATGACAGGTGCTTTCTCCATCCCCTGAACATTATGTTCCACTTTCTTGATGTTCATTGTGGCCAGGGATGGGCAGTATTTATGATATGTATTTCAAATACCAAATATTTGTATTTAAACACTGATTTGGACACTGATATTTGAAATACAGGCTGCTCTGGAAAAAGACAGTGTGATTGTTTCAAGGAGCACAATACGACGATATTTGAACAAAACTGACGTGCATGGTCGAGTTGCCAGAAAGAAGCTTTTACTGTGCCAATGCCACAAAAAAGCCTGGTTACAATATGCCTGACAACAACTTGACACACCTCACAGCTTCTGGCACACTATAATTTGGAGTGACGAGACCAAACTAGAGCTTTATGGTCATAACCATAAGCGCTATGTTTGGAGAGGGGTTTAACAAGGCCTATAGTTAACAGAATACCATCCCCACTGTGAAGCATGGTTGTGGCTCGCTGATGTTTTGGGGGTTTGTGAGCTCTAAAGGCACGGGGAATCTTGTGAAAATTGATGGCAAGATGAATGCAGCATGTTAACAGAAAATACTGGCAAACAATTTGCATTCTTCAGCACGAAATCTGCGCATGGGACGCTCTTGGACTTTCCAGCACAACAATGACCCTAAGCACAAGGCCAAGTTGACACTCCAGTTGTTACAGCAGAAAAAGGTGAAGGTTCTGGAGTGGCCATCACAGTCTCCTGACCTTAATATCATTGAGCCACTCTGGGGAGATCTCAAACGTGTGTTTCATGCAAGACGACCAACGACTTTGCATGACCTGAAAGCATTTTGCCAAGACGAATGGGCAGCTATACCACCTGCAAGAATTCGGGGCCTCAGAGACAACTATTACAAAAGACTGCACGCTGCCATTGATGCTAAAGGGGGCAATACACAATATTAAGAACTAAGGGTATGCAGACGTTTGAACAGGGGTTAGTTTATTTTTTACTTTGTTGCCATGTTTTGTTTTCTGATTGTGCCATTCTGTTATGACCTACAGTTGAAAATGAATCCTATAAGAAATAAAAGACAGGCATAGGTTTACTTCTAACTTAACACAACAAAACAACAAACGTCTAGTAGGCTACAGCTCAGACAACATGTATGATCAATACTTACACTTTATTAATCTTGTAGTAATCCAGGGTCCAGTAATATTTAATTAGAGTGTCTGTGTTCCAAGCCAAAACTCACGCTTGCTGCACTGAACAACGTCCCCGGAACTAAGCTGTCACTCAAACACTCACTAGCCAATGGAGACGCAACCCTGAAAAAGGCCGCCCCCGCGAGACGTTTGTGTCAGAACTGCAAACAAAAAGTCAAGCAGCGCAAATGAGAGAGCTGGCAGCGTAACCACAAAGATGACATTAAGAGCAAAAGTCTGATCAGTGAGAAAGCAGCATAGGGAACTGTAAACAAAAGGACATAATCAAAAAAGTTAAAGACCAATTGTTAGTTTGCAAGTTAAAAGTTTTACTTTTGAGATCAATTTTTTTTTGCTTCACTGACTTTTATTCTCTCTCAAATTCTTATTTTTGTTTGATATTCAATAAGTTTTGTTTGACTTAATTGGCACAAATCTGATTCCATAGGGTATGATGCTACAGTAAAAAATCTAATCAATAAATCAAATTCATTTATAAAGCACTTTTTACATCAGCATGTGTCACAAAGTGCTTTCTAAAAAACACCCCGCCTGAAATCTCAAGGAGCAAGCAACAACAGTGTTGTAGAGTAATAAAAAGTTCACTGAGTAAGAAATCATATTTTTTAGAACACATCTACGCTTGTGCCAATCAACGTATGTTCTCAAAAGTAAGATAGAATAAAAAAGTGAGAAATCACCTTTGGCACACATGAACAAACGAACAACTCAAACCAGTTACACTGTCTCCCTTCTGACTTCATTAGTCAGGTTCAGACAGGAAACACCACATATGGGTTTAACCATTTATTAGAGAACTTATGTACAGCCCTGTACTTGCACGTCTTGGCATTAGGTTATGCTGCTTTAGGGTAACTCATTGCCATCACATGATGGTGTATACGATACTACCACAATATCATACCTTGTTATTATAATATGCAATTCCCAAGGATGAGCAAGGTACTGATCCCCCCCATAAGAAACAAAGAATCGAACAGGTGAAGGCAGGGGTGGTGGGTGAGCATGCACCCGCATGCTAGTACAAGCTCAACAACTGACTGAGTACCTGATGGTTATATAGACAGGTTGCAATCTGACATGTGATAAGAGCGATCCTGCATCAGCTGATGCGATGCTGACCAATTACCATTCGGGTTTTCTGGCTGAACTGGCTACGCTAATGACAACAAACGAGAGAAGGCAAACCAGTGTCAATTTGAACATGATTGGGCAACACTGCCACCTACTGGTTTGGTCATATATAACCAACAGCATTAACAGTGTTATTACATCCAAGACCATAGCAAGGACCACAGTGTATGAGGACCACACTGCACAAGGACCACAGTGTATGAGGACCACACTGCACAAGGACCACACTGCACAAGGACCACAGTGTATGAGGACCACACTGCACAAGGACCACAGTGTATAAGGACCACACTGCACAAGGATCACAGTGTATGAGGACCACACTGCACAAGGACCACAGTGCATGACAACCACATTACATGGAGTACACTTCCTTTGAAGTGTATAAAAAAGCTTGAGAAATTCAAGTTTGTTAGAGGGAGGGACAAATGGTCTTCGTGGAAAAGAACTAGGTAAAATTCAATAGATCCTGTTATTGAAACATATAAAGTTGGAAAACTCACTCCTGTGTATGTGTCAATCTTTGACTGTCAGCACGAGAGAGAGCAAGAAGCTCAAACACATGTATCTGGATAGCAAAGGGTCAGGAGACGTTTCTATAAGGAAAGACCACATGTCAGAGTCAGCAAATGGCTTGCATGGATGCCAGACAAGGACACCAAGAGCAGAGAGGAATCCCACGCAAGAAGAACATGACCTGCTACTTGTCTACAGCACCCTCAAGAAACCTTGAGACAAGTGTGCGACTGCCTAACATGTGGACATCCACCATGTCACGTGTAGCTGAAACAGCCACCATGTACGATTTGAAAATACAGGCCAGAGAAATTGAGTAGGAAGGACCAGACGGGCAATCGGGTCCAGCTGCACAGCATCCTACTAAAACCAAAGTCTCCATCTGAGGGTGAACAAGAGAACAAAGTCCTCACATATGTATGAGTCTCCTCAATGATCTAGTCCAGCTCATGAAGGATGGGCCCTATACTGGCCACACCCATGGCTGGAAGGAAGCAGGATAAGCCATCCAATCAGAACAGGAGACCAGTCCTGCACGGAAGGTGCCAAAGAGTTCCCCAGATGAGCTGAAGAAGCTCTGAGAATCATGGTTTGCCTGGCCACCTCATTGCCCCCAGTAGCAACCAGTCAATTCCTGGGAAGAGGGCCTGACCTGGGAAAATCAGCTGCATGGTCTGTAATGCCTGGCACGTAGATAATCCTTATGGAAGCCAAGCTGGAAAGAGGACAGGAGCGGAGAACATGAGCTACCTGGAGTTCCATCCAGAGCGTGGCAGACGTGGATAGTGACAGTAAAGCGAATAGCATTGAACTCCAACACATTGAAGTGCTCGGAGCTCCACAGGGGTTCCCACACCCCTCCCATAGACTCGCTTTCCCAGACAGCTCCCCAGCCAGTCCGTGATGCATCAGTCACCACCAGTTCCGTCTGTAAGAAGATTTCAGGGGGATTTGGTTAGAACCTTGATCAATAAATATCATGTAGTATGGATGTCCCAAAAACTGTTATTGGCAAGCATGGCCAAAAAAACTCACAGCAGTGTCAATTCTAGACAACTAACTGTTTACATTTGGAGGTTGTACATTTTGGATTTCCTGATTTGACTTCGGCCATTTAATATCAGTGGAAATCTAACGATGACTTGCTTTACTGACGGGTATCTGGTTGTGTTGCAAGGTGGCAGCAGCATCCTCAATGTTGATTCTCTTACTTTCAATTCACATGACAAGGTGTATTTTTTCAGCAGTCACAGTTAAATTAAGTTCATATCTATGTTACGATTTTTTTAGTAGAAGCTCTACCTGAAATATTTTGCCAGTGCGTCTAGCTAGTGATGTGTGAATCATGAACGATTTGAATTCTGGGTAGAATAAGAGCAAAGAGAACATTAGAAAAATTGAAAGAGACAATATACTTTTTCTTCTCCAATCTTTCTCCTCTTTTCTTCACTTATCTACCTTCTTTCTTCCTTTCCTTTTCTTCCCCTTTCCACCTCACTCTTCTACACTCTCCTGGCTTCACTCTTTTTACTCCTTTAATTTTTCCTTCTCACTTTCTTTTCTTTCCTATCTTTAGTAATAAATAGTACACTATTAGATAAAATACATAGTTTAACAGATTCCCATTGCCTCATTTTTGTATTTTATCTCAAAAACATTGGAATAATAAAATGTCAGTTTCTGTAATCATATCTTTACCTTTCCTACTCTATCTCCTTCAATCATCCTGTCTAGTCTTCCTCCTCTCCTTCCTCTCCACCATAATAGCAAACATGCTAACGCTATCTATGAAAATGTTATGTTCCGATAAATGCTACAACAGATGTCCTACAACCGGTGGGTGTTAACCTTCCATGTTTTACAATGTGCGTGTAGCATGGTGTTTTTCCACAAGCACAGAATTACCTGTGGGAAACATTCTTTTTTGTGTAAGATGTAAATAAGGGTTCGGGACTTACGATTTGGGAGAGTTTCAACCCATTTTTCATTTTAACAAGAGATGGGCCTTAAGATCAGATGTGCCCGTAGTAACGGTCCCTAAATAACCACTAATACAAACTGTAGTATATGCAGGTTGAAAAACATCCCGTGTTTCACGGTTTGTAGTCTAACAAAGCACTACAGTAAACAAACATCGCATGAGCAATGCTATTATTTTGAAGGAACAATCAATTCCTGGCCCGACCACACATTATGATTAGGGTTGATTGTATCGTGGTTGGGTTTAAAATATTGTTAAAAATAAAAACAATGAGTTTGGTACATGTGTATGTATGAGCAATGGTGATTTTTGTAATAAAAATTGTTGTTTTAAGTCAGCATTAACTTTTAAGTTGCATTATATGGCAAAGAGTTACAAAGTTACCCGGAAGGTAGCATATAAATGTGCATGAATAACGGTGAATCGTTGACAGGTCAAGGTATGTTATTTCAGGTAATCAAAACTTTTGTAAAGGCGTCTTATGAAATTGTACAACGGGGATCAACGCGAGATTGTTTTATTCGAGGGAGATGTTTAACAGGCAACAATGGTTACAAACTGTAGTATTTGCGAGTTTGAGAATACCTGTCTGTGTTAGTGTGGGCGGATGCTGGGACTTCCGTGTAAGATGTGCTGCATTCTCGTAATGACTTGAAGCAACTCGTGAAATCCTATTTTTGATTGATGTATTACGGACTTGTGTTTGTTAAATGTTGAAGAGATTAATGGCGATATGGTGACAATAGCCAGTGTTTATATGTAAGCGGATGAGTTTGCCGTTAATAAATAAAATTAAATGACGTGATGTGACGGCTGAGCTGCGATAACTAATGAGAACGGCGTTTCTACCGGACAGGAAATATCGATATATTTGGTTGTCAAACGTCAACAAATATCTGAACTAGCTAGTTAAGCTTTATACACAGTTTTAATCATTTTATAGGGTATAGTTCTAACGTGAAGAATGATGACGTGTAACCAATGACAAATTTAAGAGGCGTGACCTGCTGGAGGCGCCCCGGCTGCGACGTAAAGACATTATTAAATCTGCGGCTTCCACAGAAGTCAGCTGTTGTTTCCAGCGCGGAATATGCCGTTTACGTTGTAAGCAAGCAAGCAAGTTTATTTATATAGCACAATTCATACATCGAAGCAATTCAATGTGCTTTACAAAGAAAAAAAATTAAAATAAATATATATAAAAATACAATAACATAAAAACAAATACTCAAATTAAAACATCAAAACAAATAAAAACAGCATAATAATAAAAATACCATAAGAAAACATAAAGATTTAAAAAAAGATTAAAAATGGGATAAAAACATAGGAAGCTATGAGGCTAAACAGTGTGGTAAGTTTAAGTGCTCAGTCGTAGGCACGTGAAAAGAGTAGTGTTTTTAACCTGGATTTAAAAATGGATACGTTTGGGGCACGTCTAAGATCTTCTGGTAGTTTATTTCAGTTGTGTACAGCATATGTGCTAAACGCAGCTTCTCCATGTTTAGTTTGGGCTCTGGGCTCTACTAGCTGACCTGTGTTCATGGATCTAAGAGCCCTGCTCGGTTTATATTCTTCAAA